>WNWK01002156.1:0-25000 GCA_009830355.1 Cherax destructor | reverse complement strand
CAGTTGCTAGGTGAAGCTAGAGTGAACTCGGTGCTGCTGTCAGTTGCTAGAGTGAACTCGGTGCTGCTGTCAGGTGCTAGGTGATGCTAAAGTGAACTTGGTGCTGCTGTCAGGTGCTAGGTGATGCTAGAGTGAACTTAGTGCTGCTGTCAGGTGCTAGGTGATGCTAAAGTGAACTTGGTGCTGCTGTCAGGTGCTAGGTGAAGCTAGAGTGAACTTAGTGCTGCTGTCAGGTGCTAGGTGATGCTAAAGTGAACTTGGTGCTGCTGTCAGGTGCTAGGTGATGCTAAAGTGAACTTGGTGCTGCTGTCAGGTGCTAGGTGATGCTAAGTGAACTTGGTGCTGCTGTCAGGTGCTAGGTGATGCTAAAGTGAACTTGGTGCTGCTGTCAGGTGCTAGGTGATGCTAAAGTGAACTTGGTGCTGCTGTCAGGTGCTAGGTGATGCTAAAGTGAACTTGGTGCTGCTGTCAGGTGCTAGGTGATGCTAAAGTGAACTTGGTGCTGCTGTCAGGTGCTAGGTGATGCTAAAGTGAACTTGGTGCTGCTGTCAGGTGCTAGGTGATGCTAAAGTGAACTTGGTGCTGCTGTCAGGTGCTAGGTGATGCTAAAGTGAACTTGGTGCTTCTGTCAGGTGCTAGGTGATGCTAAAGTGAACTTGGTGCTCTGTCAGGTGCTAGGTGATGCTAAAGTGAACTTGGTGCTTCTGTCAGGTGCTAGGTGATGCTAAAGTGAACTTGGTGCTGCTGTCAGGTGCTAGGTGATGCTAAAGTGAACTTGGTGCTGCTGTCAGGTGCTAGGTGATGCTAAAGTGAACTTTGTGCTTCTGTCAGGTGCTAGGTGATGCTAAAGTGAACTTGGTGCTTCTGTCAGGTGCTAGGTGATGCTAAAGTGAACTTGGTGCTCTGTCAGGTGCTAGGTGATGCTAGAGTGAACTTGGTGCTTCTGTCAGGTGCTAGGTGATGCTAAAGTGAACTTGGTGCTGCTGTCAGGTGCTAGGTGATGCTAGAGTGAACTTGGTGCTTCTGTCAGTGCTAGGTGATGCTAAGTGAACTTGGTGCTGCTGTCAGGTGCTAGGTGATGCTAAAGTGAACTTGGTGCTTCTGTCAGGTGCTAGTGATGCTAAGTGAACTTGGTGCTGCTGTCAGGTGCTAGGTGATGCTAAAGTGAACTTGGTGCTTCTGTCAGGTGCTAGGTGATGCTAAAGTGAACTTGGTGCTGCTGTCAGGTGCTAGGTGATGCTAAAGTGAACTTGGTGCTGCTGTCAGGTGCTAGGTGATGCTAAAGTGAACTTGGTGCTGTCGTGGGGTTCTTCAGGTGACTCTTGTTTATCACATCACGTTTTAAATTTCCTCTTGACAGGTTAAAGGTCGATGTGGATTCAATTATCGTTGCCTCAATTGATTTCAGTTTGTATGGGTCATCTGTCTCGTGAATGACCTTGTCGCCGTCCTAGTGGACACCCACTAAAAATAAAATCCAAATTTAGGGGATAATATCTCTCGTTTCATTACAGTTTGTGATAATTTGTTCTCCGACCTGGCCAGAACATTACTCCTTTCTCTCAACATCTCCCCTTTTCACTTTCTCTCTACATCTCCTTTTTCACTTTCTCTCTACATCTCCTTTTTCACTTTTCACTTTCTCTCTACATTTCCCCTTTTCACTTTCTCTCTACATCTCCCCTTTTCAATTTTCACTTTCTCTCTACATCTCCCTTTTAACTTTTCTGGTTTAGGTAGGTAAGGTTTGTGAGGAAACAGTACAAGTGTTTACTGACGCAGGTCTTAGTCATATGACGACCCGCAGCTGCAGCTTTGGTCAACTGACCGAGGCCTTCTACTGGCTTACCAGTCCGCCCCTTTAAATATCATGGTTATGATTATATCCATTAGATTTTATTCTCTTCTGGCTTGACTGGCTTGCCAGTTGTGGTTTGATGGTGGTCCAGGACCGACCGGAAGGTCGTCATGACGTTCCTCTCCTAGGTACTCATCTTTGGTGAACTGGTTTAAGCCAAGTGGTTCCTTGATGCTGGTGAAAGACTCTTGACCCGAGGAGTTGAAGCCGCTCTCTCCTTCCTTGAATACAATCTCATTGTCCCCTTTTGTTATATATGGTATGGTGAGACTGACAGACTGTTTAAAAGAACTCTACGTTTACTAAGTCCTAAATTGTACACAAGTGACTGACAGTCAGTTTAAAAGGATCTCTGTACATTTATTATGTTCAGAACTCTACACAGGTGACTAACAGACTGTTTAAAAGAACTTCTGTGCACGTATTATGTTCTGAACTGTACACAAGTGACTGACAGACTGTTGAAAACGACCTGTGTACATTTATTATGTCCTGAACTGTTCACAAGTGTTTTCTTCCATTGTTTGCTTCTTGTTTCCCAGGCGCTGTAGGACCTCCACTTGATTGCTGGTTCCTCTAATTATATTGACATTAATATTCTCTTGTTGTAAGTCTTCATTACTCTTCATCCTGGAGAATGTTGTAATCCAGGCCAGCCATCCATCACCCTCCTTAGACTATCCAGGATAAACTTTAGGATTCTCTGGCTCATCCACGACTTCCAGCAATTTTTAATTTCCGTGTTTCTGAAAACATTTCCCAAAACTCTTGCAGGATTTTTCTGGATTTTTTATATTCGAATAAGTCTCCAAAGCAATCCCATGTGTTGAAATCCCACAGCAGCTGGGATTCCAGAACGCGAATCAGTTATTGAAATCCTACCAGGAGTCTATCTGAAGTTGGCCTCGAGGGTCTGGGACAGGACTCTAGGACCGGGTCGAGGGTCTAACCAGGTCACTCTTCTGCCCTGCCAAAAAAATAGATAATAAATAGATAATTGAAATGTGCGTTAACGACGCAATTTGTAACGAAACTTGGAACCCGTGTCTTCAAGTCACCTGCAATATACAGAGAAGCGAAATGTTGCAGAGCGAAAAGTGATCTCAGTAAGAGCCTCGTCTGCTGCTTTTGTTTTCTTCCCTGGAATTCACATTGTTACTGACTCTGTTGTTATTAAACCTGGTTTGGCTGTCTTTTATAATATGAAATTTAAAAAAAAGTAGCGTTTTAATAGTGTCGTCCAACTGTGAGCGAACCTTGTGATACTTTACTCTCACAGTAGTAGACTCATATATAATACACATATACACACACAATACTTGCACATAAATACACACACACAAGATACACACATACACACACACACACACACACACACACACACATCAGTCGCATCTTGTAGGGCTCCGTGAATATAAGTGTTTTTGAGGGCTACACAAGGGTACTGCAGGGGTTATCAAGTGTGTCAGGGTAGTGAACAACCCTTGAAGTGATTCACGAGTTGCCCTGAGCCACATAAGTGTGGGAAGAGCCATAATTTTATAAGTGAACTAGAAATAAATATTTGGTGGCGGGGTCAGTGGGCCTAGTGTGCTCCAGGCGACGTTGCCACGTGTGTCACCCTAGATAATAAAGTGAAATAAATATGTGACAAGTGAAAGAAATACAGTGAATAGGTTATATTATATATCGACAAGAAACGAAAGTGGATATACGCCAGAACATCACATTGAGTTGGACAATCTACAGGATACTACACGCTGGACAGCTGCATCGCATCGCAAGTATTCACCTATGCGTGGTTTTCGGGGTGTCGGGAGTAAGATCCAATTACCTAACCGCTAAGCTGTTTGTGAACGGTCAACTCTCATAGTAAGATAAGGAATAGGATATCAAGTACTCAGTAACAAATAGCAATTGGTAATTTCTAGTAGAAAAGGGCGAGCAGACAGGTGAATCATAGAATACATTAACTGGTAGATCAGGTGTGTCAGGTCAGGCCAGGTAGAGGAGCACTGTAGACTACGTGTTACTCGCAGACCTCACATACCACTCATACACCATAACACAATTTCACCACTACTTTTCACACAATAAATCCACACACATATAGTTCCACACACACACACACACACACACACACACACACACACACACACACACACACATTAACTGGTAGGTCAGGTGTGTCAGGTCAGGCCAGGTAGAGAAGCACTGCAGACAACGTGTCACTCGCAAACTCCACATACACACCCATACACCATAACACACAATTTCACCACTACTATTCACACATACATACACACACAAACATACATACACACACACACATACATACACACACACAAAACTAACATACACACACAAAAAAAAAAACTAACACATACACAAACACATAACTAACGTGCACACACACACACACACACACACGCCCCGATGGCATAGTGGCTAGCGCTCTCGCTTCACGCACGGAGGGCCCGGGTTCAATTCCCGGCGGGGCCGAAACATTTCGAAGTGTTTCGTTACACACACACACACACGTACAACAGGCCTAGTGTCTAATCGACATGTGCCTAGGACAAAATGGTAACTAACTAACACACACACACACACACGTGTCTGCAATGTTTCCCTCACATTTAGTGTCTATAATGTTTCACTCACCAAGTGTCTACAATGTTTCCCTCACCTAGTGTCTACAATGTTTCCCTCACCCAGTGTCTACAATGTTTCCCTTCACCTAGTGTCTACAATGTTTCCCTTCACCTAGTGTCTACAATGTTTCCCTCACCCAGTGTCTACAATGTTTCCCTTCACCTAGTGTCTACAATGTTTCCCTTCACCAAGTGTCTACAATGTTTCCCTTCACATAGTGTCTACAATGTTTCCCTTCACCAAGTGTCTACAATGTTTCCCTTCACCTAGTGTCTACAATGTTTCCCTTCACCAAGTGTCTACAATGTTTCCCTTCACATAGTGTCTACAATGTTTCCCTTCACCAAGTGTCTACAATGTTTCCCTCACCTAGTGTCTACAATGTTTCCCTCACCCAGTGTCTACAATGTTTCCCTTCACCTAGTGTCTACAATGTTTCCCTTCACCAAGTGTCTACAATGTTTCCCTTCACATAGTGTCTACAATGTTTCCCTTCACCAAGTGTCTACAATGTTTCCCTCACCTAGTGTCTACAATGTTTCCCTTCACCTAGTGTCTACAATGTTTCCCTTCACCTAGTGTCTACAATGTTTCCCTTCACCTAGTGTCTACAATGTTTCCCTTCACCTAGTGTCTACAATGTTTCCCTTCACCTAGTGTCTACAATGTTTCCCTTCACCTAGTGTCTACAATGTTTCCCTTCACCTGGTGTCTACAATGTTTCCCTTCACCTAGTGTCAACAATGTTTCCCTCACCTAGTGTCTACAATGTTTCCCTTCACCTAGTGTCTACAATGTTTCCCCACCTAGTGTCTACAATGTTTCCCTCACCTGGTGTCACAATGTTTCCTCACCTAGTGTCTACAATGTTTCCCTCACCTAGTGTCTACAATATTTCCCTCACCTAGTGTCTACAATGTTTCCCTCACCTAGTGTCTACAATGTTTCCCTCACCTAGTGTCTACAATGTTTCCCTTCACCTGGTGTCTACAATGTTTCCCTCACCTAGTGTCTACAATGTTTCCCTCACCTAGTGTCTACAATGTTTCCCTCACACCTAGTGTCTACAATGTTTCCCTCACACCTAGTGTCTACAATGTTTCCCTCACACCTAGTGTCTACAATGTTTCCCTCACACCTGGTGTCTACAATGTTTCCCTCACACCTAGTGTCTACAATGTTTCCCTCACCTAGTGTCTACAATGTTTCCCTCACCTAGTGTCTACATTGTTTCGCTCGCAATAACATTGGAGGTGGAGAGGTGTGCCCGTCACCAGTGTCGACTCTAGACAGACAACTGGGCAATACTGACAGACAAGCTGAATGCAAATGAGGTAATGATTTGGTGGTGAGTGGCTGCGCTGGCCCGTATCTCACCCTCTCTCCTTTAAGCCAGGCTTGCTCAGCCAGATATCTATCTCTGTGTCTCTGCCTGAGAGCCCCCACGATGATACCTAATGGCTTCCCATTCCTCGGGTGTTGCACAGTCCCTACGGGCCTAGTGCTTCCCGATTAATGTCCTACCTGGGAAAGGCTTTCTTCAACGTCTCAAGTTGAACATATCGCTGCTAGACAGGTCTTTTATAAAGCTCCTTTACAAAGTGGGATTTTTGTTAAGGTTCGATGTAAGAGGTGGTGGTAGCAAGAAAACAAGTGTTGGAGTGTTATAGAGGCGTTGTATTGGTATACGTGTGGGAGCCCGGCCTGTCCATCTGCCTGTCCCCTAGGCCTAGTCGAGAGTGAGGGAGAGGCCTCTCAGGCGCGGCCTACCTGCAACGTACAAACGGGGATCACGTTATGTATGGGTTGTGTAGGTATTGTGGATCAGGTGAAGGACCTGGGTTTGACCCCGACACGAGTGAAAATGTTGGACGTGTTTCCTTACAGCTTTTGTCCCAGTTCACCTAATAGTAAGTAGGTACCTGGGTGTTAGCTGGCTGTTGTCAGTCGCATTCCTGGGGAAGAGGATCAAAAAACCCTCCCATAGGAATAAGCCAGACTGAGTGACTTTATTGGGTTATCCTGGGTTTCTGTTCTTGGGGGGAAGGATAATAATTCGAATAAAATCTTTTATCTTCCTCCCGTGTGATTATGTAGCCCCTTCTTCCCCCTTCCACACACACACTGTACACTGTGTACGTTAGGCCCATACTGGAGTATGCAGCACCAGTTTGGAACCCACACCTGGCCAAGCACGTGAAGAAGCTCGAGAAAGTGCAAAGGTTTGCAACAAGACTAGTCACAGAGCTAAGGGGTATGTCCTACGAGGAGAGGTTAAGGGAAATCGACCTGACGACACTGGAGGACAGGAGAGATAGGGGGGACATGATAACGACATATAAAATACTGAGAGGAATTGACAAGGTGGACAGAGACAGAATGTTCCAGAGATGGGACACAGCAACAAGGGGACACAGTTGGAAGTTGAAGACTCAGATGAATCACAGAGATGTTAGGAAGTATTTCTTCAGTCACAGAGTGGTCAGGAAGTGGAATAGTCTGGGAAGTGATGTAGTGGAGGCAGGATCCATTCATAGCTTTACGAAGAGGTATGATAAAGCTCATGGCGAATTGAGAGTGACCCAGTAGCGGCCAGTGAAGAGGCGGGGCTAGGAGCTATGACTCGACCCCTGCAACCACAACTAGGTGAGTACACACACACACAGGAAGATAATCCTGGAGTGTGGGAACTAAATGCTTTTATCCTGTCGTCTCTGGACTCCCCACAGCAGATGGTGAAGCTCTCTCTCTCTCTCTCTCTCTCTCTCTCTCTCTCTCTCTCTCTCTCTCTCTCTCTCTCTCTCTCTCTCTCTCTCTCTCTCTCTCTCTCTCTCTCACACACTCACTTGTTATTGAGAAACTTTCTTTTGTGCTGTAAAGGGCTCTTGATCCAAGGGATTGGAAATACATTTTCATATGTCAGGCTCTGTACGACCCTTACGGGTGCTCGCTTCTTCCTTATAATAATAATAATAATAATAATAATAATAATAATAATAATAATAATAGCAATAATAATAGCAATAATATTAATGATAATAATATCAGTAAAAATAATAGTTTGCAATAAACGCAGAAAAGTGGTAATACAGATTTCACTTAATTGGCCGAAGCTCTAAACCCGTGTGAGTGGCACCTCATAATTGAAGGAAGGCTGAGTCCTCGGCCTGGTAACCAGGGTTCACTATACACCTACAGACTTCCTGTAACGTAATGTTGAGAGTTTTTCCTTATACCACTTGACCTTTCTGAAGATTACTGATAGTGTACCATTGAACTTTTAAGGTGATGTCATAGAACTGAACTTTTAAGTTAATCTCATAGAACTGAACTTTTAAGTTAATGTCATAGAACTGAACTTTTAAGGTGATGTCATAGAACTGAACTTTTAAAGTAATGTCAGAACTGAACTTTTAAAGTAATGTCATAGAAGTGAACTTTTAAGTTAATATCATAGAACTGAACTTTTAAAGTAATTTCAGAACTGAACTTTTAAAGTATTGTCATAGAAGTGAACTTTTAAGGTAATGTCAGAGAACTGAACTTTTAAGGTAATATCATAGAACTGAACTTTTAAGGTAATGTCATAGAAGTGAACTTTTAAGGTAATGTCATAGAACTGAACTTTAAAGGTAATATCATAGAACTGAACTTTTAAAGTAATGTCATAGAATTGAACTTTTAAGGTAATGTCATAGAACTGAATTTTTAAGGTAATGTCATAGAACTGAACTTTTAAGGTAATGTCATAGAACTGAACTTTTAAGTTAATATAATAGAACTGAACTTTTAAAGTAATGTCATAGAACTGAACTTTTAAAGTAATGTCAGAACTGAACTTTTAAAGTAATGTCAGAACTGAACTTTTAAAGTAATGTCATAGAAGTGAACTTTTAAGGTAATGTCATAGAACTGAACTTTTAAGGTAATATCATAGAACTGAACTTTTAAAGTAATGTCATAGAACTGAACTTTTAAGGTAATGTCATAGAACTGATTTTTTAAGGTAATGTCATAGAACTGAACTTTTAAGGTAATGTCATAGAACTGAACTTTTAAGTTAATATCATAGAACTGAACTTTTAAAGTAATGTCATAGAACTGAACTTTTAAAGTAATGTCAGAACTGAACTTTTAAAGTAATGTCATAGAACTGAACTTTTAAAGTAATGTCAGAACTGAACTTTTAAAGTAACGTCGTAGAAGTGAACTTTTAAGGTAATGTCATAGAACTGAACTTTTAAGGTAATATCATAGAACTGAACTTTTAAAGTAATGTCATAGAACTGAACTTTTAAGGTAATGTCATAGAACTGATTTTTTAAGGTAATGTCATAGAACTGAACTTTTAAGGTAATGTCATAACTGAACTTTTAAAGTAATATCATAGAACTGAACTTTTAAGGTAATGTCAGAACTGAACTTTTAAGGTAATGTCATAGAAGTGAACTTTTAAGGTAATGTCATAGAAGTGAACTTTTAAGGTAATATCATAGAACTGAACTTTTAAGGTAAATCATAGAACTGAACTTTTAAGGTAAAATCATAGAACTGAACTTTTAAGGTAATGTCATAGAACTGAACTTTTAAGGTAATGCCATAGAAGTGAACTTTTAAGGTAATATCATAGAACTGAACTTTTAAGGTAATATCATAGAACTGAACTTTTAAGGTAATATCATAGAACTGAACTTTTTAGGTATCCTGGTCAGGGTGAAAGGAAAAAAAATTCCAGAAAGAGTTTCACCTCAAAAAGTATATTATAAAACCAGGTTGTCATGGCAACCTGTAAGCGAAAACATCAATTTATTCGGAGAAGATCTGTTTTATCTTTCACATTTCCAAAGTTTTTTTTTTCCAGTTTCCCACGTGTTTTTTTACCCTCCCCCCTCCAAAACCCCACGCCCTCCCCTTTCACCCCCACGCCCTCCGCCCTCACCCCTCACCCCCACGCCCTCACCCCTCACCCCCACGCCCTCCCCCCTCACCCCCACCTTCTCGATTTCTAAAAGGGACAAGAAAAATTACAAAGTGTTTTTTCCATTTTTCCTTTGTTTTCAAACTTTTTTCCTCCATGTTTACAGTTTCCATTTTTTTCACATTTTCCTCGACAATTTTCCGCTCACTTTCTCTGTCTGTCGCTCTCTGTCTGTGTCTGTCTCTCTCTCTCTGTCTCTCTCTGTCTCTCTCTGCTCTTCTCTGTCTCTCTGTCTCTCTCTCTCTGTCTCTGTCTCTCTGTCTCTCTGTCTCTGTCTCTCTCTCTCTGTCTCTCTCTCTCTCTCTCTTCTCTCTGTCTCTCTCTGTCTCTGTCTTTCTCTCTGTCTCTCTGTCTCTGTCTGTCTCTCTCTCTGTCTCTGTCTCTGTCTCTCTCCCTGTCTCTCTGTCTCTGTCTCTGTCTCTCTCTTTGTTTTGCTTTTTTTGCAGCGGCACACTGAGGCAGGCAAAAACTGGGTCGTTCACTGACCACTGCATTAATTCTCTATTATTGGTGGGGAGCCCATGACGCTGTGAGAGGTGTAGGGGTGTAATGGTGTGTGCTGGGGGAGCTGGGTTGATGTGCAGGAAGGGGAGTGTGGAGAGAAGGGGAAACGTGGAAACAGAGAGGGGTGGTGTGAAAAGAAGGGCAGGTTCAGAGAGGAAGGGAGGTGTAGAGAAAAAGGGTAGGTTTAGAGAGAAAGGGCAGGTGTTGAAGGGAAGGGGAGGTGTAGAAAGTAAGGGGAGGTGTAGAGAAAAAGGGTAGGTTTAGAGAGAAAGGCAGGTGTTGAAGGGAAGGGGAGGTGTAGACAGAAAAGAAAGGTGTTGAGAGGGTAAGAACACAGGTGGTTTAAACACAGGTGGTGTAACCTCCCACCCAGTGTCTTCCAAGAGCTTGACACCAGGTGGTCTAAACACGTTGAGACAGGACCAGCTGCTTGGACACCAAAACACCGTACAAGTAAGCTAAGCCACGAGACGGCGACAGATGGCTAGCCAGGCGGTGTGGCAACAGCTGGTTCAACACCCCACCTCCTGGAAGAGAAAGAGAAGCAATAAAAAAAGAATTGGTTTTCATCTGCAGCAGGTGGTTCAAGACGGAAACATGGTTATGTGTCTCCGTCACCAGCTGTGTGGGCCTCACCACCCACCACCTGGATCACGGGGATCGACCCAAACAATCCATGTAGGATTTTGTTCAGTAGAAATTGATATGCACATTCCCTCCCCCCCTCTCTCTCTCTCTCTTTATACACAGGGTTCTACAAGATTAGGTTAAGGTTCCTAACTTTATTTACAAGCTAAGAGCTGTTACCTACATCAGCTCATTTGAAAGACTTATTGTTACGAGACGTACAAATAGGGAACAGTACAAAGTTGAATATCTCTCTGTGTCTCTCTCTGTCTCTGTCTGTCTCTTATCTCTCTCTCTCTCTTCATTTGTGTTAACGTAACATAATGAAATTCCATTGACTTTAATAGTAGTAGTAATAGTATAATAGTATCTTTATTTACTACATGGTATACAGGCCTAGCTGACATCAATGACATACTACTATATAGAAAGTCCCCTAAGTCATATAATAATCCTCATAGCAGCTAGGATGAGAGACCCATAACAGTATAAGGGAGAGAATTAACCGTTTGTTCTCAGAAAAAGTGAAGGTTGGATTAATGGGGTTTAAAGCCTGTAAACTGGACGAGGGTCATCAAGGCTGCATGTAACTCTTCACCACCAGTGTTATTGTATGGTTAAGGTTCTCATTGTATGGTTGAGGTTGTCATTGTATGGTTGAGGTTGTCATTGTATGGTTGAGGTTGTCATTATATGGTTGAGGTTGTCATTATATGGTTGAGGTTCTCATTGTATGGTTGAGGTTTCTGATTTGGAACACATCGGATGGTTCACTCTCCAGAAACCAACAAATTCGCTTCTTTGTGTTCTCAACCATTGAAAACTCTGCCTCTCCGGAAACTCCACAATTCCGATACCGAGACGTCCAGTGGTGAAGTTTTTATGTTATTGTGTGAAGTTTGGATGGTATTGTGTGAAGTTTGGATGGTATTGTGTGAAGTTTGGATAGTATTGTGTGAAGTTTGGATGGTATTGTGTGAAGTTTGGATGGTATTGTGTGAAGTTTGGAAAGTATTGTGTGAAGTTTGGAAAGTATTGTGTGAAGTTTGGATGGTATTGTGTGAAGTTTGGATGGTATTGTGTGAAGTTTGGATAGTATTGTGTGAAGTTTGGATGGTATGTGTGACGTTTGGATGGTATTGTGTGAAGTTTGGATGGTATTGTGTGAAGTTTGGATGGTATTGTGTGAAGTTTGGATGGTATTGTGTGAAGTTTGGATGGTATTGTGTGACGTTTGGATGGTATTGTGTGAAGTTTGGATGGTATTGTGTGAAGTTTGGATGATATTGTGTGAAGTTTGGATGGTATTGTGAAGTTTGTATGGTATTGTGAAGTTTGGATGGTATTGTGTGAAGTTTGGATGGTATTGTGTGAAGTTTGGATGGTATTGTGTGACGTTTGGATGGTATTGTGTGAAGTTTGGATGGTATTGTGTGAAGTTTGGATGGTATTGTGTGAAGTTTGGATGGTATTGTGTGAAGTTTGGATGGTATTGTGTGAAGTTTGGATGGTATTGTGAAGTTTGTATGGTATTGTAAAGTTTGGATGGTATTGTGTGACGTTTGAATGGTATTGTATGAAGTTTGGATGGTATTGTGTGAAGTTTGGATGGTATTGTGTGAAGTTTGGATGGTATTGTGTGAAGTTTGGATGGTATTGTGAAGTTTGGATGGTATTGTGAAGTTTGGATGGTATTGTGTGACGTTTGAATGGTATTGTATGAAATTTGGATGGTATTGTGTGAAGTTTGGATGGTATTGTGAAGTTTGGATGGTATTGTGTGACGTTTGGATGGCATTGTGTGAGTTTGGATGGTATTGTGTGACGTTTGGATGGTATTGTGAAGTTTGGATGGTATTGTGTTATGTTTGGATGGTATTGTGAAGTTTGGATGGTATTGTGTGACGTTTGGATGGTATTGTGAAGTTTGGATGGTATTGTGTGACGTTTGGATGGTATTGTGTGACGTTTGGATGGTATTGTGAAGTTTGGATGGTATTGTGTGAAGTTTGGATGGTATTGTGTGAAGTTTGGATGGTATTGTGTGAAGTTTGGATGGTATTGTGTGAAGTTTTGATGGTATTGTGTGAAGTTTTGATGGTATTGTTATTGTGAAGTTTGGATGGTATTGTTATTGTGAAGTTTGGATGGTATTGTGTGAAGTTTGGATGGTATTGTGTGAAGTTTGGATGGTATTGTGTGAAGTTTGGATGGTATTGTGTGAAGTTTGGATGATATTGTGAAGTTTGGATGGTATTGTGTGAAGTTTGGATGGTATTGTGTGAGTCGTCAATGTGGAAACCTACCTTGATCCAAGGAAATTGAGCTTCTCCCTTGCCTTGGATTATACTAGATAACGTTCCATTCTCCAGGCGCTGGATGGCCCCAGCGAGTTTGGTGCTTCCCCACACCATACACTGATTTTATTTAGTGTACCAACAGGTTTTTAATATACCAGCAGGTTTTTTAGTATATTAACAGGTTTTTTATTATACCAACATGTTTTTAATATACCAACATATTTTTAATATACAAACAGGTTTTTTAGTATACCAACAGGTTTTTAATATACCATCAGGTTTTTAGTATACCAACAGGTTTTTAATATACCACCAGGTTTTTAGTATACCAACAGTTTTTTAATATATCACCAGGTTTTTAGTATACATACAGGTTTTTAATATACCACCAGGTTTTTAGTATACCAACAGGTTTTTAATATACCACCAGGTTTTTAGTATACCAACAGGTTTTTAATATATCACCAGGTTTTTATTATACCAACAGGTTTTTAATATACCACCAGGTTTTTAGTATACCAACAGGTTTTTAATATACCACCAGGTTTACAGTATACCAACAGGTTTTTAATATACCACCAGGTTTTTAGTATGCCAACAGGTTTTTAATATACCACCAGGTTTTTAGTATACCAACAGTTTTTTAATATATCATCAGGTTTTTAATATACCAACAGGTTTTTTATATACAAGTTTTTAATATACCAAGATTTTAATATACCAACAGGTTTTTAATATACCAAGTTCTTAATATACCAACAGGTTTTTAATATACCAAGTTTTTAACATACCAACAGGTTTTTTGGTATGCCAACAGGATTTTTTAGTATACCAACAGGTTTCTTATGTGTTTGACAGTAATTTTTACGAAAGTCCTTGATGCTTTCTCTCTCTCTCTCTCTCTCTCTCTCTCTCTCTCTCTCTCTCTCTCTCTCTCTCTCTCTCTGTACTTCTTGGGCGTTCATCTCAGTAATTTCTCACCTCATTCGCTACTGTAAATGTGTGATGTGTGTGTGTGTGTGTGTGTATGTTTGTGTGTGCGTGTGTGCGCGTGTTCAGGTGTGCGTGATTGCGTGTACACTCACCCGTGTTCCTGGCTTCAGTTCGGCCTGGGAGAGCACAGCTACGCTACCAGTCTCGCCTCATTAATAAAACATTTTCCACAAGATGAGTTTTAGATTCCTGCTCCAGTAAGAACTCCGGGGTTTAATAAAGTCCAGGTTTTATTTGCAAGGATTTCTCTAATAAAGCGTTCCTTTAGTTTTAAAGTTTAATGTTAGTGTTTCTAAGTGTTTACGTTCTCTTGTTTTCTAAAGTTGTGTTATTTTTGGTGTTACATAAGAGTGTTGTTCTTTTTAGTTTTAGCCAAGAATGTGGTCTCTAAGTACGCGGTTATTTACTATAAGTTCCCCTAATTCCTACTTCCCTAGAATGTTCACCTAGCACAAGTTTACCTAGCACTGTGTCTCCTAGCACAAGTTCACCTAGCAAAAGTTTACCGAGCACTGTGTCCCTAGCGCAAGTTCTCCTAGCACAAGTTTACCTAGCACTGTGTCTCCTAGCACATGTTCACCTAGCACTGTGTCTCCTAGCACAAGTTCTCCTAGCACAAGTTTACCTAACACTGTGTCTCCTAGCACAAGTTTCCTTAACACTGTGTCCCTAGCGTAAGTTCACCTAGCACTGTGTCTCCTAGCACATGTTCACCTAGCACTGTGTCTCCTAGCACAAGTTCACTTGGCACTGTGTCTTCTAGCACATGTTCATCTAGCACTGTGTCTCCTAGCACAAGTTCACTTAGCACTAGGTCTCCTAGCACATGTTCATCTAGCACTGTGTCTCCTAGCACAAGTTCACTTGGCACAGGTTCGCCTAGCGCATGTTCACCTACCACAGGTTTACCTAGCACTGTCACCTAGCACAGGTTCACCTACCGCAGGTTCACCTAGCACAGGTTTACCTAGCACTGTCACCTAGCACAGGTTCACCTACCGCAGGTTCACCTAGCACAGGTTTACCTAGCATTGTGTCACCTAGCACAGGTTCACCTAGTGCAAGTTCACCTAGCACAGGTTCTCCTAGCACAGGTTCACCTAGCGCAAGTTCACGTAGCACTGGTTCACCTAGCACTGTCACCTAGTACAGGTTCATCTAGGACAGGTTCACCTAGCACTGGTTCACCTAGCACAGGTTCACCTAGCGCAGGTTCACCTAGCGCAAGTTCACCTAGCACAGGTTCACCTAGCGCAGGTTCACCTAGCGCAAGTTCACCTAGCACAGGTTCACCTAGCGCAGGTTCACCTAGCGCAAGTTCACCTAGCACAGGTTCACCTAGTACAGGTTCACCTAGCGCAAGTTCACCTAGCACAGGTTCACCTAGAACAGGTTCACCTAGCACTGGTTCACCTCACAGTGTAGAATATCAGTCAACCCGCGGGGTTGGGTACCTGTCATTTGTAATGGATGTTGTGATGGGGCAATCTTGATGTAAGCACAGGGGTGGCAGTTTTTGGAGAGAGAGAGAGAGAGAGAGAGAGAGAGAGAGAGAGAGAGAGAGAGAGAGAGAGAGAGAGAAGAGAGAGAAGAGAAGAAGAAGAGAGAGAGAGCTATGCTATGCTCCACGTGCAAATCTTTTAAAAATAAAAGGCACAGTTCGCGTGGACGGGGGTGTTTTATCTGTCAGGAAACAGGACAAGCGTCTGCTGACACGGATCTTTGTTACATGATGACGGGCTAACTGGTTGCATCATGCGTTGGTTTAAACTAATTACTTGTTGCAGCACGGTTGAAAAATAAGGGTAGCTGCCTCGTTGTGCACTAAGAACATGACACTCGCCTCTCCTCTGTCACCAGAGTCAACAATGTGGTTGACGTTCAGTATTTCTCTATCACTCACACCCACCACCCCAGACATACACACACAACTTACAAATACCATCACAGGAAGCGCCTTTGCTCCAGCAAAGGCGCTTACTGTGATCGTATTTGCTTGGACCTTCTCCTCTTTTCTGCAACACTGCAAGCTCCTGATGATGTGTTGATTGCAACACGAGAGGCCTAGAGCTATCATTCAACTCCCCCCGTGGATGTTTTGCATCTTGTATAGTTTGTTCGCGATTTTTTGCATTATATATATTATATATTTATATATATATATATATATATATATATATATATATATATATATATATATATATATATATATATATATATATATATATATATATAAAGGGTGTGGCGGCAGTGTGTGGTCATCGTGTGTTGGGGATCTGGTCACTGTGGTGCAGGTGTGGTTCGGAGATAGTGTGTAATGTTGGTAGTGCAATTTTTTGTGCTTTCTGAGTGGAGGCTTGAAGTGAGAGGGTGGTGGTGGGTGGTTGTAATTGTGGTAGCGGTCGTGGTGGTAGGAAAGGAGGTTTGGCTGGTGGTAGTGTTTTGTATCCCTCTCCCTCACCACCTTACCATCACCATCACTACCCACTACCCCAACCTCACCACCAGTACCACCACCACCACCACCCCCACAACCACAAACCACCACCACCACCACTACCACAAACCCCCACCTCCACCACTACCACCCCCACCACTACCATCACCACCCGCACTACCACCACCACCACCCCCCGCACTACCAACACCACCCACACTACCAGCACTACCATCACCACCACTACCACCATCACCACTACCACCCCCACCACCTCCACTACCACCACCACCCGGACTACCAGCACTACCACCACCACTCGCACTACCAGCACTACCACCACCACCCGCACTACCAGAACTACCACCACCATCACCAACAACAATTCCCGCTGTTGACACTCCCAGGAGCTTCGACCTTTCATCGTTTGGTATGCAAATGTTGCTCAAAATCCCTTTCGAATTTATTCCATCGGGACTCTACCGTGGCCAAGCGAAGAGCAACCGATACGCCAACACTGGGAGAGAGAGACACACAGAGAGCAAGAGAGAGAGAGAGAGAGTTTTATTACCCACTATTTAGATTGTTTTGTCGCTAGTATGAGTGCGTGTGTTGCGTCGTGCGCGGACGTGTGTTGCGTCGTGCGCGGACGTGTGTTGTGTCGTGAACCCGTGTAGAACTTTTCACACTGGTGAGGGAGGCGGGAGTGGAAGGAGTTAAATAGGTACAGAAACAGTGCAGAGAGTGATGGGTGCACCAGCACTGCAGTAGGTGGTGTGCACGCGAGAAGGCTCCACAATACGGCAGTCCATCCTCACAAATCCTGTGTGGATTTCTCGCATGTAGCTTGCAGGAAATTTCTGGATTTGCGTTATTAGGGTTAGCTTGAGTTAGGTTAAGTTACATTAAGTTAAGTTAGGTTAATTTATATAAAGATAGGTTACGTTAAGTTACATTACGTTAGGTTAGACTGCAGAGTTCCACTAAGGGTCAATGGAGTTATCGAAGGTGTCGATAAATGGCTGGAGGTCCAAAAGGGGTCAGTAAATGTCTGGGGACGTACATAGCGTTGTGTATCTGTGACCTTTCCCCGTTGCCTCTCTCATCTCTCCTGTCCCAGGAAGGATATTGGAAACATTTTACACCTGGAGATATACACAACACACCTTGGCAAATTAAGGGAAAACTTTAAAGTATACTTTGAGAACCTGGAGATAATACTGGTGCCTGACTGGATTCTTACACCATTTGATTTGGAAATACAAAATGCTGACATTGAGTCTCAATTGCAGGAAGAATTCATTGATATGACTCTGGATCTTGAAGCAAAAGTATTGTTCAGACCAGTGTAAATACTGTTGCTAAATACCTCCAGCTTTGTGCAGTGGTTGAGCCATCTTTACTTGCTTTGCCAAGTTCGTACATAGTTGAAGTTGGTTTTAGCCATGCAAATGCAATTCTAACTGAGCAGAGGGACAGACTGAACCTGGAAGAGACTGCCAACTTGCAACTAAAACTCACAAATTTCCAACCAAATATCAGTGACGTTCATCAGTTGCAACTTTCCCATTAATGTTATCAACCATCAGTGACCTTGTTGACCTTCATCAGATGCAACCTTCCCAATAATGTTATCAACCATCAGTGACCTTGTTGACCTTCATCAGATGCAACCTTCCCATTAATGTTATCAACCATCAGTGACCTTGTTGACCTTCATCAGATGCAACCTTCCATTAATGTTATCAACCATCAGTGACCTTGTTGACCTTCATCAGATGCAACCTTCCCATTAATGTTATCAACCATCAGTGACCTTGTTGACCTTCATCAGATGCAACCTTCCCATTAATGTTATCAACCATCAGTGACCTTCTTGACCTTCATCAGATGCAACCTTCCCATTAATGTTATCAACCATCAGTGACCTTGTTGACCTTCATCAGATGCAACCTTCCCATTAATGTTATCAACCATCAGTGACCTTCTTGACCTTCATCAGTTGCAACCTTCCCATTAATGTTATCAACACTCGGTAAAAAAGGCTATGTTAAATATTATAGTTTTTATAACTGAAATATTACCTATTTTTTATGAAATTATTATTATTATTATTTCTTATTATTATTATTATTCGTAGTACTATTAGCTAAAGTACTATTTATTATATTATTTTCATATAATAAGTGTTTATGGGAAGACTGTTAAACAGCGAATCATTTGACTAGCATAAGAAGTGTTTTATATACGGTGTGTTATTAAGAGGATGGACTATGACCAGTGACCGTCCCAGGTGATGCTGGTGTCTTGAACAATCTTGTGTGCAACTATGAAAATGCTCACTGAGATCCAAGCAGACCAGGTTGTATTTTTCACCATGGTTCACCGTCTGTAATCCCTTACTGAGGATCGTTAGCACATTTGTTAGACATGATCGATCCTTTGTGTACGTCTGTTACGACTCATTAATCCCATTATACTCATCAAGGTGGGTTCTTATATATACTGTCTTAAAACTGGCCTGGAGTTTTAAGATTCACTTCCCATGGGTTCAATACCCTGTCCGTTCCGTGGTTTATTTACTATCATGGAGTCTAATAATTTCCCCACTGCTCATGTCTGGCTGATTGAGCGGTAATTTAATGTGAGGAACTTGTCTGCTGTTTTGTAGATGAGGATCACGTTAGCCATCTTCCACGTGTTATTAGGTACGATGTTTGTGTCTAGTGATACAGTGACAACACTCAAGGTAAATGGTTCACAGAACCGACAACTTGATAAATTAAACACATGCTGGGACGTTGTGTAGTTTTAAAAATAGGTTAAATAAATACATGAGTGTGTGTGGGTGGGTGTGAGTTGGACCTGACTAGCTTGTGCTACTAGGTCAGATGCCGTACTAATTCCTTAAGTGGAAGTGACCTGACTACCTGGAGTTTACCTGAAGAGGGTTAACTCCAGGTGGTCGGGTCTAAGCCGGGGAGTGATGGACATGCTTCGCATGGGTCAGTAGGCCTGCTGCAGTGTTCCTTTTATCTTAAGTGCAACACTTGAGTATGATAAATATGGTCTGGTGATACCGACGAGATGTGGTAAAAGACATGTACTGTTCAGGACATTTATTAAAGGAAACGTTTATCCACGAGAGGTTTCCATTAATAAATGTCCTGAAATGTACAAAAGTATCTTTTTCCACATCTTTTCGGTGTCAACAAGTGTTGCACATGTGACTCACTGAGAAGACGAACCCTTAAATACTGTTCACAGAGACCTGAGGACTTATTTTATCAGTCAACGTGTTTAATAAGCTCGTCTCTGCTGACCAATACTGCATATTTTGCTTTCCTCGGGTGCACTATAATAATTAAATACTGGGATTTCACTTGTTTCTTGTTTAAAAACCGACAGGAAATAACTTAAAATCGAGTACTTTTCTCTCTGTGTCGGTAATGTGTCCAGAGTTAGTTTTAAATATACCTAACTTTTCTCTATTTGTTCTACACACTTGCAAGACTTTTTTTAGTGTTTTGATTCCTTTGCCATTTTAATTTAATCGTCTCATTAACTTTTCATCACTTTTAGCATCTCTTAATATGACCATAATAATTCATGAGGTGAACCTCTCATCTGTTGATGCGTCTATAAATTTCTTTCTTCTTTCCTAAAAGACTTTTTAGTCTCCTGTTCATCCATTTCATATATGTTGTTTGGGCAGCGTGTATTTAGAACACTGTCATATTGATGGTTCTCAGTCAACACTCGCAGGTGTTTTATAAATTCATTGTAATCTGCGAAACTAAAATCTAGAACCTTTACTTCACTAAGCGTATTATCATATTTGTATTCAGTGTTAAACATATTAGGTTTGTGATCGCTTGTATCAGCCTTCTCTCTCATCACCAAATCTTTGACAAGCAAATCACGCAGGTTATTTTCCCTCGTTGCTTCCTTCACTATTTAAAAAAAATGTCCTGTATACCTCAAGAAAGTCGGATAATTTCCTAAAATTAAAATCTAGGAATACAACATTTTTTTTTTTACAGGTTCGACCTAAAGTAATCTCCCTTTGTCGATTTCTAAGGTCATTGTCTCCCACCTAAAATCAAATTGTCACTTCCTTCAGTGTGGAAGAATTTATAACCTTGTATATTACAGTCGACAAGACGTCCAGATTCTTCATATCAAATCATATTTCGGTAATTGCAAGTATATCTATTTTTTAACATGCAATTAATCCTAGTTCATTTTTCTTCCGAGCAATAGATTAAAAAAAATAGATTAAAAAAAAATAGATTAAAAAAAATCTTGCATCTTCCCTCTGTTCCTTTCTCTTTACCCTATTTTATCACTTTTATTTTCGCCACCTTACAAACTTCTTGACTGGTTTTGGAACTTTCTCTTTCAATGCCACGATCCTCTCCTTCCCACACACACCCTTGCCACGACCCTCTCCTTCCCACACACACCCTTGCCACGACCCTCTCCTTCCACACACACCCTTGCCACGACCCTCTCCTTCCCACACACACCCTTGCCACGACCCTCTCCTTCCACACACACCCTTGCCACGACCCTCTCCTTCCCACACACACCCTTGCCACGACCCTCTCCTTCCCACACACCCTTGCCACGACCCTCTCCTTCCCACACACACCCTTGCCACGACCCTCTCCTTCCCACACACACCCTTGCCACGACCCTCTCCTTCCCACACACACCCTTGCCACGACCCTCTCCTTCCCACACACACCCTTGCCACGACCCTCTCCTTCCCACACACACCCTTGCCACGACCCTCTCCTTCCCACACACACCCTTGCCACGACCCTCTCCTTCCCACACACACCCTTGCCACGACCCTCTCCTTCCCACACACCCTTGCCACGACCCTCTCCTTCCACACACACCCTTGCCACGACCCTCTCCTTCCCACACACACCCTTGCCACGACCCTCTCCTTCCACACACACCCTTGCCACGACCCTCTCCTTCCCACACACCCCTTGCCACGACCCTCTCCTTCCCACACACCCTTGCCACGACCCTCTCCTTCCCACACACACCCTTGCCACGACCCTCTCCTTCCCACACACACCCTTGCCACGACCCTCTCCTTCCCACACACACCCTTGCCACGACCCTCTCCTTCCCACACACACCCTTGCCACGACCCTCTCCTTCCCACACACACCCTTGCCACGACCCTCTCCTTCCCACACACACCCTTGCCACGACCCTCTCCTTCCCACACACACCCTTATCTTCAACACTTGTTTTTATTTAAAAAAAAATTCATCTTATTTTTTCCTAATCTTATCCACATTTCTCCTCAGTCATAATGGCTTCCCAGACTACTGTCAGGAACTAGTTTAAACCTCTTGATAGACTACTGTCAGGAACTAGTTTAAACCTGTGAAAAACTACTGTCAGGAACCAGTTTAAACCTGGTGACAGACTGCTATCAGGAACTAGTTTAAACCTCATGACAGACTACTGTAAAGAACTAATTTAAACCTCGTGACAGACTACTGTCAGGAAGTAGTTTAAACCTGGTGACAAACCATTGTCAGGAACCAGTTTAAATCTGGTGACACACTACTGTCAGGAACTAGTTTAAACCTAGTGACACTGCTATCAGGAACCAGTTTAAACCTGGTGACAAACCACTGTCAGGAACCAGTTTAAACCTGGTGACACACTACTGTCAGGAACTAGTTTAAACCTGGTGACAGACTACTGTCAGGAACTAGTTTAAACCTAGTGACAGACTATTAAACACACTTATACAAGAGTATAAGTTAACTCTTCTTGTGACTGTCTTTAGAAGAACCCCTCATCTGCCTTCCCTTCTTTATCTCCGTCTTGCCCTAATTACTCTTATTTTTACCATCATCTTCTTCGCCTCATCTTCATATCTCATCACACTTTGATACAAGTATTTACAACTCATATTACATGTGTTCTTAGCAAGATCTTCAAAAAAGCTGCTTTTATTCCAGCATTAAAAAAGACCAGGATTATTTCTCTTATAACAAAAGAGGCAGCAATCTCGTCTCCAGTGAGAGAAGCTCAAAGGTTTAATTTCGCTTGACGGTTAAAGAAAATGAATTAGTCTCGTCTCTCACAGAAAAGTTAACACGACTTTCTCAGAATGAGAATAATTCCAGCAATGCCGATTCAGCTCAAAAAATAATCTGGTTCTTTTTAAAAAACCCGAGTGAACGAATTTTCCCCTCACATTCGCATGAATGTATTCCTGAAAATTTCAAAGGATTGAGCGTACAATCTCGCTCATTTAGGGATATTTTTATAATGTTTTGTTCGGGAGGTTTTCTGAGGCTACAATGAACAAACCTCTTGCTTTGAGGATCACTCCTCTCACCACACACACACACACACACACACACACACACTGTGTGTGTGTGTGTGTGTGTGATACAAAGAAAAGTCACAATGAATGTCAGTCTGTGGATATATAGTATAAGACTGGACAAGGGATCGAACCGAGATCCTATAAGTACCAGGCCTTCCTCTGTACCATAATATCTACTACATTATTGATGTCACTCACGAATCTAAAGCATGAGGGCAACCTTGTGTGGGTATAAATATGAAAGACCTGGAAACCGGAGTGAGGAAAAATGGGTAAATAGGGAGAGGATGGGTCTGAAAAATGATAAATATTGAGATAGAGTATTAAAGAAGAGCTCTGAATGGGGACCAAGGCCACTCAGACACTGCTGGAAGGCAGGCAGATAACTTTTAGCAATCTGCATGTGTACAGGGTAAGTGTGTGTGTGTGTGTGCACTCTTGTGTATTTGTGTATGTACACGTGTGTATATATGTGTACATGTTAGTTACAGTTTACCAGAGGCACTTGTCTATGGACACTTGGACTTATGTGTGAATGTGCGTGTGTGTAAAATAACCCCTGTGAAAAAATGGTGACTTCCAAGCGCTTTCGTGATTTCCTACATTGTCGGGAGAAATCACGAAAGTGGCTGGAAAGTCACCATTTTTTTCTACAGTGTTTATTTTGCATATTGTGATATCACCTGTTTACTGTGATATTACACACACACACACACAACACACACACACACACACACACACACACACACACACACACACACACACACACACACACACATCTGGTCTAGCAATTGGCTTCTCGAATTCAATCCCTCCAAATGCAAAGTCATGAGGATCGGAGAAGGGCAAAGAAGACCGCTGACAGAGTACAAGCTAGGCGGACAAAGGCTACAAACCTCGGCAAAGGAGAAAGACCTTGGAGTGAGTATAACGCCAAGCACGTCTCCGGAGGCACACATCAAACAGATAACTGCGGCAGCATATGGGCGACTGGCAAACCTAAGATTAGCGTTCCGTTACCTTAACAAGGAATCGTTCAAGACACTGTATACCGTGTACGTCAGGCCCATACTAGAATATGCAGCACCAGTCTGGAACCCACACCTGGTCAAGCACGTAAAGAAACTAGAGAAAGTGCAAAGGTTTGCGACAAGGTTAGTTCCACAACTCAGGGGTCTGTCTTATGAAGAAAGATTGAGGGGAAAAAGGACTAACAACACTGGAGGAAAGAAGGGTCAGAGGAGACATGATAACGACATACAAAATACTGCGGGGAATTGACAAGGTAGACAGTGACAGGATGTTTCAGAGAGGAACACAGAAACAAGGGGACACAACTGGAAGCTGAAGACTCAGATGAGTCAAAGGGATGTCAAGAAGCATTTCTTCAGCCACAGAGTAGTCAGGAAGTGGAATAGTCTAGAGAAAGATATAGTGGAGGCGGGAACCATACATTGTTTTAAGACAAGGTATGATAAAGCTCATGGAGCAGGGAGAGCAGAGACCCAGTAGCAGACAGCGAAGAGCGGGGCCAGGAGCTGAGTCTCGACCCCTGCAACCACAATTAGGTGAGTACAATTAGGTGAGTACACACATACACACACAAAAAAAAAAACTAACACACACACATAACTAACGTGCACACACACACACACACACACAAAACTAACACACACACACACACATACACATACACACAAACTAACACACACACACAGGCCCACACACACTCCCCTGCTCCCTCCACCCACCTCTCCCCACTCCCTTCCCTGAACCCCTCTTCACCCACCTCCTCCCCTCTCTCACCCACCTCCTCCCTCTCTCATCCACCTCCTCCCCTCTCTCACATAGCTCCTCCCCTCTCTCACCCACCTCCTCCCCTCTCCTCCCCTCTCCTCTCCCATTCTCTCTCCACCTCTGCTTCTCCCTCCTTCACTCTCTCCTCATAATCCCCCTATTTCCCCTCCCACCTCTCTTCCATTTCCCACTGTCTTCAGTTTTCTCTCCCTCCCTCCACCCCCACACAAACACTCAGGCAATCACACCACAAAACAACCACACAGAATACATAGTTTTCCACTCTGTGGCATCTTAAAATAAAAATAAAAAATGGGGTCCCAGAGAGCAGGACGGAAAACTAGGGGACTGGAGGATGAGTCTGCAAAGGAAGATTGGGCAGCAGAGCTCATGAAAAGGGAACATGAGTGGGGAAGGAAGCTAGAGGAGCTTAGCATGAAAATGGAGGAGAGGATAGCTGCAGAAAGTAAGATAAGGG
>WNWK01002155.1:17500-225510 GCA_009830355.1 Cherax destructor | reverse complement strand
AGCGGGTGTAGTACCCTGAAATTTGTCAACTCGATTGATGTTCGGGGTATACCCACCCCGTTTCTTGTAGATATATAATATAACCTATTCCTTATTTTTTTTTGTCACATTTTTATTTCACTTTTTATCGGTACACGGGGCAACGTCGCCTGGGCACACTCCCCCAAACCTCCCAAATATTTTTTTTAGTTACTTATATATTGCTCTTCCCCCTTATGTGGCTCAGGGCAACTCGTAAAATCACTTAAAGGGTTGTTCACTCCCCTGACACAAAAACCCCCAGTACCCTTGGGCCCTAAAAAACCTTATTTCAAGCCCTACAATTCCCCCCGCCACGGCTTTGTGTGTGTGTGTGTTTTGTTTTGTGGGAAAGTTTTTTTAAAAAAGTATTGTTGTGTATATATATATATATTTTTTTTTCTCTCTCTCTCTCTCTTTTTTTTTTTTTTTTTTTTTTTTTTTTTGACCTCCCTCACTTTAATGGTTTAAGTAATCATTCACAAGTTTCTTGTGTGATTGAATGTATGAGGGGGAACTGGATCTTGAAAATATGTAGGGGATAGTGGAAAAAGGGGAAAATTTAAAGGCGGGGGTTTGGGGGGAAAAGAGTATTGACTGTGGGTTTGGGGAGGAAGTATATGAAAACTTTGGGTGTAAATGGAGGGTATATGTGAACTGTGGGTTGAGTAAGGGAAGTGAACTAAAATTGGGTGGAGGAAATAGGGAAACTGTTTTGGGGAGGGAAAAATATATGTAAAACTGTTTGGGGGTTGGAGAATTATGTCTAAGGTTGAAATAAGAAAGTTGAAACTGTGTGAAATGGAATAAAGAAAACTTGGGTTATAAAATATATGTGACTGTGGGTGTGGGTGGAGGTAGTATTTTGGGAACTGTGGGGTGTGGTGGAGGGTTATGAAAATTTGGGGGGTTTGGGGGGAAAAAGGGTATATGAAAACTGTGGGGTTGGGAATAGAGGTTTTAAAATTTTGAAAAGGGTGTATAAAAGTAAATTAAAAACTTGGGTTTATGGGGTATTTTAAAACTGTGGGTTAAAAAAAAAGGGAAATTTGGAAAAACGAAAAGGGGTTAAAATATTTTGAAAACTGTGTGTAAATAAAAGGGTTAAAAACTTTTTGGAAAAAATTACTGTGTGTGGTGGGGGGAAAGTATGTAAAGGGCTGTTGTGAGTGGAGGAGTATATGTAAAGGCGGGGGGGGTGTGAGTGAAGTAATTGGGAACTGTGGGGGTGTGGAGTGGAGGGTAGTATTGAAACGGGGGTGGGGACGGGAAGGTGTTTAGACTGTGGGGGGGGGTTGGAGGTATATGTGGGAACTTGCTTTGGATGGGTTTTAAAACTAAAAATTAAAGGGAAGGGAAATATTAAAGGCTGGGGGTGAAATGAGTATATGTAAACTTTTGGGTAGTGAGGGGTTATGTAAAATTTAAATTTGGGATGAAGGTAGTATGTAAAACTGTTTTTTGGAAAAGGAAGTTAAAAACTGTGTGTAAATAAAAGGTATTTGGGGCTGTTTTTAAAATATTAAAGGCTTTTTGGGGGGAATATGTGAGGGGGGGGGGGAGGGGGGGGGGTAATGTGGGGCTGTGGGTGTGGAGGGGAAAGGGTAGTATGTAGCTGTGGGGTGGGGAGTGGAGGGTATATGTAAAACTGTGGGGTTAAAATGAAGGAATATGTAAACTGAAAGTTAAATAAAGTATATTGAATTTGGGGGTTTGGGGAGTGGGGGTAGTATGTACTGTGGTAAATGGGGGGAAATGTACTTTAAAAACTGTGGGGTTTTGGGGGGAAAAGGGAATTGAAGGGGGGGTTAAAAAAGGTAAATAAATTAAAAAAAATTAACGTTAAAAAAAAAATAAAAAAAAAAACTGAAAAGGGTTAAAAGGGAAAAGAAAATTAAACTGTGGGTTAAATAAAAGGGAAATATGTAGCTGTAAAGTTAGTAAGGTATATAGGCTGTGGGTGTAAGTGGAGGGTAGTATGTGACTGTGGGTTGAAGTAAGGGTAGTATGTGGACTGTGGGGTGGGGATGGGGTAATTGAGGCTGGGGGTGTGGGGGGAAAAGGGTATATGTGAACTTTAGGGTGTGAGTAAAGGTAGTATTGAGGCGGGGGGGGTTAGGGGAAAGTAGTATGTGGGTTGAAAATTTGGGTAAAAAGGTAGTATTAAAACTGTGGGAGTAAAGGGGAGGGTATATGTGACTGTTTTGGGGAATAAATATATTTTAAAACTGTGGGGTTGGGTAGTATATTGACTTGGGGGGGAATGAATTTTAAAACTGTGGGGTTGGGTGGAGGGTAGTATGTGAACTTTGGGGTGTGGGTGGGGGGTAGTATTGAGACTGTGGGGTGTGGGTGGGGTAGTAGGAACTGGGGGTGTGGAGTGGAGGGTGTATGGAGACTGTGGGGGTGGGTGGGGGGTAGTATGTGATTTGGGGGTTAATGGGGGTATTGACTGATTGGAGTGAAGGGATATGAAAACTGTTTGGTGAGGGTATATTGGGGCTGTAGGGTTGAAGGGGGGGAAAAGTTTTTGGGGGGCTGTGGGGTTTAGGGAAAAGGGTATATTGAGTTTGGGGGGTGTTGGGTATTTTTAAACTGAAAAATTGAAGTGGGGGAAGTTTGTACGAAGGGTGTATAAAAGTTTATAAAAAAACTGTTTTTGTAAAGGGGTATATGGGGGGCTGGGGGTGGGGAGTGGAGGTATGGGTGGGGTTTTGGGGGTGTGGAGTGGAGGGTAGTATGTGGGGCTGGGGGGTGTGGGTGAGTGTGTGTGAAGGTAGGGTGTAGAGTGAGTTGTGAGGTTGTGGGTGTAGAGTGTAGTGTGTGAGCGTGTGGGTGTAGAGTGTAGTTGTGGAGTTGTCAGGGTGTAGAGTGTAGTGTGTGAGGTTGTGGGGTGTAGAGTGTAGGTGTGAGGTTGTGGGGTGTAGAGTGTAGTGTGTGAGGTTAGGGTGTAGAGGTAGCAGTGTGTGAGGTTGTGGTGTAGAGTGTAGTGTGTGAGGTGCATGGGTGTGAGTGTAGTGTGTGAGGTTGTGGGGTGTAGAGTGTAGTGTGTGAGGTTGTGGGGTGTAGAGTGTAGTGTGTGAGGTTGTGGGGTGTAGAGTGTAGTGTGTGAGGTTGTGGGGTGTAGAGTGTAGTGTGTGAGGTTGTGGGGTGTAGAGTGTAGTGTGTGAGGTTGTGGGGTGTGGGCGGAGGGAAGACTGTGTGAGTGTGGGGACGGAGTATCGAGCATGCATGTTAGTCTTTATGTGTTTTTCTGCAGTACGATTTTATGTTCTTGTTGTTCTGTTGCCTCTCGTGTGTCAGGTGTGTGAGGCAGCAGCAGCAGGTGTGTGAGGCAGCAGCAGCAGGTGTGTGAGGCAGCAGCAGCAGGTTTGGGGCCCGTGTGAGGCAGCAGCAGCAGGTGTGTAGGCAGCAGCAGCAGGGAGGCAGCAGCAGAGTGTGTGAGGCAGCAGCAGCAGGTGTGGGCAGCAGCAGTGTGTGAGGCAGCAGCAGCAGGTGTGTGAGGCAGCAGCAGCAGGTGTGTGAGGCAGCAGCAGCAGTGTGTGAGGCAGCAGCAGCAGGTGTGTGAGGCAGCAGCAGCAGGTGTGTGAGGCAGCAGCAGCAGGTGTGAGGCAGCAGCAGCAAGTGTGTGAGGCAGCAGCAGCAGGTGTGGAAGGCAGCAGCAGCAAATCTGTGAGGCAGCAGCAGCAGGTGTGGAAGGCAGCAGCAGCAAGTGTGTGAGGCAGCAGCAGCAGGTGTGTGAGGCAGCAGCAGCAAATGTGTGAGGCAGCAGCAGCAGCAGGTGTGTGAGGCAGCAGCAGCAGGTGTGGAAGGCAGCAGCAGCAGGTGTGTGAGGCAGCAGCAGGTGTGAGAGGCAGCAGGAGCAGGTGTGTGAGGCAGCAGCAGCAAGTGTGTGAGGCAGCAGCAGCAGGTGTGTGAGGCAGCAGCAGCAAGTGTGTGAGGCAGCAGCAGCAGGTGTGTGAGGCAGCAGCAGCAGGTGTGTGAGGCAGCAGCAGCAGGTGTGTGAGGCAGCAGCAGGTGTGAGGCAGCGAGCAGGTGTGGAGGCACAGCAGCAGGTGTGAGGCAGCAGCAGCAGGTGTGTGAGGCAGCAGCAGCAGTGTGTGAGGCAGCAGCAGCAGGTGTGTGAGGCAGCAGCAGCAAGGTGTGTGAGGCACAGCAGGTGTGTGAGGCAGAGCAGCAGTGTGTGAGGCAGCAGCAGCAGGTGTGTGAGGCAGCAGCAGCAGGTGTGTGAGGCAGCAGCAGACAGGTGTGTGAGGCAGCAGCAGCAGGTGTGTGAGGCAGCAGCAGCAGAGTGTGTGAGGCAGCAGCAGCAGCAGGTGTGTGAGGCAGCAAGCAACACAGTGTGTGAGGCAGCAGCAGCAAGTGTGTGAGGCAGCAGCAGCAGGTGTGTGAGGCAGCAGCAACAGGTGTGTGAGACAGCAACAGCAGGTCGTGTTAAGTAATGTACATCAGTGATGAAAGTTTGAGGCCGATCTGAAGAGTCGTCCTCAAGTCATGACGCAGTAACCAATATGAGGATATTACTCCAAGTATACCACTGTAGGTATACCACTGTAGGTATACCACTGTAGGTATACCACTGTAGGTATACCACTGTAGGTATACCACTGTAGGTATACCACTTTGGATGCATACTTTATGAGAAACGCTGAGAATATATTTCAGAAATTTGTAAAAAAATTACCTGTCACCTTACCTGTGTTTTTTTATATTAACACATCGGCCGTTTCCCACCAAGGCAGATGACCAGAAAAAGAAGAAGCACTTTCATCATCATTCACTCCATCACTGTCTTGCCAGAGATGCGCCTACACTACAGTTATAAAACTGCAACATTAACACCCCTCCTTCAGAGTGCCGGCACTGTACTTCCCACCTCCAGGACTCTAGTCCGGCTTCCTGGTTTCCCGGAATCCCTTCATAAATGGTACTTTGCTCACACTCCAACAGCACGTTAAGTCATAAAAACCATTTGTCTCCACTCGCTCCTATCTAACACCCTTACGCACGCTTGCTGGAAGTCCAATCCCCTCGCACACAAAGCCTCCTTTACCCCCTCCCTCCAACCTTTCCTAGGCCGACCTCTACCCCGCTTTTCTTCTACTAGAGATATATACACTCTCCAAGTCATTCTATTTCGTTAGATCCTCTCTAAATGTCTGAACCACCTCAACAACCCCTCGTCAGCCCTCTGAATAATACTTTTAGTAATCCCGCACCTCCTCATAATCTCCAAACTACAGATTCTCTGCATCATATTCACACCACACATTGCTCTCGGACACATCTCCACTGCCTCCAGCCTTCTCCTTGTTGCAACACTCACCACCCATGCTTCACACCCATGTAAGAGCTTTGTATAAATATACTCTCATACATTCCCTTCTTTGCTTCCATGGATAAAGTTCTTTGTCTCCACAGACTCCTCAGTCACCACTCACCTTTTCCTCTCATCAATTCTATGCTTCATCTTTCATAGACCCATCTGCTGACAAGTCAACTCCCGAATATCTGAATGTATTCACTTCCTCCATACTCCCTCCAATCTGATATCCACTCCCACTTTGTGTTTGATTCTTTATCTTTTAATCCCACCCCATCTATAAACATTAAACAACCATGGTGTCATCACACTTCCCTGTCTAAGTCCTACTTTTACTGAGAAATAATCTTCCTCTCTCCTAAATGCTCTAACCTGAGTTTCAATATCCTCGTAAAAACTCCACACATCTGCAAGATCTTACCTGTATACTTGACAGAAAAAAAAATATCAGCGATCCTGACAAAGTACTACTACTACTAATAATAATAATCATAATCATAATAATTTATTTCAGCATGTTAGAGAGATGGGTGAGAGTTGTGCATGCAGGAAGCCCATAGTTACTCAGAACATTTCAAGCTGGTTGATACCTTCTAACCCGGTTTCTTTTATTTCATGATTAACTGTGAGGTATTAATGCTATTCTTAGAGTCATCAACAGGTTAATTAGCGTAGTTTTAATGACAGGAGCGAGTGAGCAAGTGGGGGTGGTAGTGGTGTTGGGGGTAGTGGAGGGATTAGTGGCGGTGGTGGTGATGGTGGTAGTAGAAGTTGTCGTGTCAGTAAGCACACGGACACATTTTACGGACACGAACGGGTCTGCCTTAATGGAGGGGAGCACAAGTTGCCTCCCGCTACGTTAAGGCAGCTGCGACAATTATTAACTCCTTGTTTTAATATTTATTGTTGTTTACAAGTGAGTCTCTTGTTGCGGTGTGAGGCAGCACGGCACTGACTCCCTCGCTGACACTCACTGACTCTCTCGCTGACACTCACTGACTCTCTCGTCACTACTGACATTCGCTGACACTCACTGACTCTTCGCTGACACTCACTGCTCTCGCTGACACTCACTGCTCCTCGCTGACACTCACTGACTCTCTCGCTGACACTCCGACTCCTCGCTGACACTACGACTCCTCGCGCCTCACGACTCTCGCTGACACTCACTGACTCTCTCCTGACCTCACTGACTCTCTCGCTGACACTCACTGACTTCTCGCTGACCTCACTGACTCTCTCCTGACACTCACTGACTCTCTGCTGACACTCACTGATCTCTCGCTGACACTCACTGACTCTCTCGCTGACACTCACTGACTCTCTCGCTGACACTCACTGACTCTCTCGCTGACACTCACTGACTCTCTCGCTGACACTCACTGACTCTCTCGCTGACACTCACTGACTCTCTCGCTGACACTCACTGACTCTCTCGCTGACACTCACTGACTCTCTCGCTGACACTCACTGACTTCTCGCTGACACTCACTGACTTCTCGCTGACACTCACTGACTCTCTCGCTTGACACTCACTGACTCCCTCGCTGACACTCACTGACTCTCTCGCTGACACTCACTGACTCCCTCGCTGACACTCACTGAATCTCTCGCTGACACTCACTGACTCCCTCGCTGACACTCACTGACTCTCTCGCTGACACTCACTGACTCTCTCGCTGACACTCACTGACTCCCTCGCTGACACTCACTGACTCCGTCTCAGTCAGTGACTGACAATGGGAAAGTAAGAAAAGCCGGAAAGTAACTTGCTGTGTCAAAATGTGTGTGTAATCACTCATTTGTGATTGCAGGAGTTGAGTCACAGCTCCTGGCCCCACCTCTTCGCTGGTCGCTACTATATCCACTCTCTCCCTGCTCCGTAAGCTTTATCGTATCTCCAGATTGTTCCACTTCCTGACAACTCTATGACTGAAGAAATATTTCCTAACATCCCTGTGACTCTTCTAAGTTGTAACTCCTTGTTCCTGTGTCCCATCTGTGAAACATCCTGCTCCTATCCACTTTATATGTCGTGATCATTTCTCCCTATTCCTCCTGTACTCCAGTGTCGTCAGGTTGAATTCCCTTCATCTCTTCTTGCATGATATAAGACTAGTCTTGCTGCAAATCTTTGCACTTTCTCTAATTTCTTGACGTGCTTGACCAGGTGTGGGTTCCATACTGGTGCTGCATACTCCATTAAGAGCCTGACGTATACGGTGTACAGAGTCTTAAATGATTCCTTACTCAGGTGTCGAGACTCTGTTCGTAGGTTTGCTAGTCGCTCATATGCTGCAGCAGTTATTTGGTTGGTGTGCGCCTCAGATTTGCTCGGTATTATACTAAACCCAAGTGAGGCTTGCACTCTTTGGCCTCGTAGCCTGTACTCTGTCTTCGGTCTTTTTTGACCTTCCCCAATCTTCATGACTATGCACTTGATGGGGTTAAACTCCAGGAGCTACTTGCTGAACCAGGCTACCAGCCTGTCCAGGTTCCTTTGTAGTCCTACCTGATTCTCATCCACTTGAATTCTCCGCATTAGCTTCACATCGTCTGCAAGAAGGGACACTTCTGAATCTATCCCTTCTGCCATGTCATTCACAGCCTGGTTGATCAGGTTCTGATCCACCAGGAGGACTGGCCGTGTACCGGGCCGCAGGGGCGTTGATCCCCGGAATGCCCTACAGGTAGACATATACCAGAAACAGCACCGGCCCTATAACTGACTCTTGAGGAACCCCGCTTATCACAGGCGCCCACTCTAACACCTCATCACTTACCATCACTCGTTTCCTTCCTGTCAGGTATTCTTTGGTCAACTGCAGTTCCTTTTCTGTTATTCCTGTCTACTCCTCTAGCTTATGTACTAATCTCTTGTGCGGAATTGTGTCGAAAACTTTCTTGCAGTCCAAGAAAATGCAATCTATCCAGCCCTCTCTCTCCTGTCTTACTTTGTCACCTTGTCGTGAAACTCCAGTAGGTTTGTGACACAGGATTTCCCTCTCTGAAACCGTGCTGGTTATCGTGTCAATGTGCTGTGCATCGAGACCATTACGTTTCAATGACCAGCAGTAATCCGCCATCATGCTGACATTCCATTTGCCCTGGTATCGAGTTTCCATGGTGCAAATATCCTGATGAAACCACTCTCCTTGTTCCTCACTGTAGTCCCCACAATTGTTGGGAAAATAGTCAAGATGTGAGTGCACAAAGTGCATCTTCACACTCATTCTAGACCCAAGTTGTTGGAAACTTGAAATCAGGTCTTGGATCATTTTTTCATATTCGGGGGAGCGCCTGTTTCCCAGGAAGTTGTGGACTATCTGCTTGAATGAAAACCAGGCCTTTACCTCGGCACCTGCCAATGCTTCATCAAAATGCTTGTCCTTCATCAATTCCCGAATCTGAGGGCCAACAAAGATTCCTGCCTTTAGCTTGCCTTCGCTTATACGAGGAAACTTTGACTCCAGGTACTTAAAGCAGTTCCATTCTTGTTGAAGGCCTTCACAAAATTGTTCATAAGTCCTAATTTGATGTGGTGGCAGCACATTTTTTGGGGTCAACTAGTGGCACAGTTTTCACGTGTGATTTCGGGTAAAAGCTGGTTCTTGGTGGCCAGTTTTTTTGTTCATAGTGCTGGCTGTCTGCCCTACTATCCCAAAGACACAGAAAACAGGGATACTTGGTGTATCCGCCTTGAAGACCTAGTAGGAGAGCTAAAAAATATAATATATAATATATATATATATATATATATATATATATATATATATATATATATATATTATATATATATATAATATTTTGTTTTTTTTAATTTTTTTTTTTACATTATAAAAATGTCGATTACAAGATGGCCACTAGCATGTCTAGGCATTTCAGGCAGACTAATACTAATTCTTACTCTATGTTGATTTAGGTCATGGGGCAGTACATTTGAACATACATTTTTAGATATACAATTTGAGGTAGTACGAGCCATACAATAATAATACAAGTGGTAAATTCAGTAATGGGATTGGATTTGTGTGTAGCGTCTAGAAGCGTGTTTTAGGTGGACTTAGGACTAACTTAAGATTTAATAGGCTATAGCTATATTAGGAATTTTATGTTTACAGTTATTTGGGTGAGTGTAAGTGTAAATTAGTGGGAATTGCAGATATCGAGAGTAGGACCATATTGTTTTGGATTTGTTTATGATACAAAAAAGAAAATTAGGTGATGCAGATGTGTTGCCATTGTAGAGAAGTACAGCTCTTTAAAATTCTTTTATAAGAATCAATGAAGAGTCTCCATTCATCTGCTTTATGTGACATCCTCATGTGTTCAATAAGGCCAGAAATATTTGAACAGAAAACTAATGATTCCTCTTTGTCAAAGAACTGAGTGAATTCCGCTTCACGATGACGATACCAAGCGAATGTTGTTCCAGGAGCTAGAAGCCTGTGTTCCTTCAGTCTAGAGCCAAGTAACTGTGCATTTTCTTTTGGAAGGTTAAGGTCTCTCACAAAGTCATTCAGCTCAACTTCGTTGAATGGTTTGGGATCGTCATTTGTTGGTGGTTCATAGTCTACTTCAATCTCCTTAGAATCACTGGTATATGACTCTGATGAAATTTGCCATGTCTCAGGTGGCACACGTACAGGAATATCTTCAGTGTGTGGAACACGCCTTATTACTGAAGGAATATTTGGGTATATTATACGATTTTTAGTCTTGTTGAATCCAGCTACTTTAGTCATACAAAAGTAGCAGTCATCATGGTGGTTCATCTGCTCCCACCATACCATTGGTACTCCAAAGGGCATACATTTAAGTTTTCCAACTGACCACATATGGAGCTACTGATGCAACTCTTGCAAGCTTTGTGTGGTGCAAATGGTTTGTCCTGGTCTCCAAGTTTGCAGCCAAAATAAGCAAAGTAGCAGCGCTTCAATAAATGAGTAATGTTGCTCCGGGAATCTGAAGGTGAATTGCCCTCAGACATAGCAAAATATGTCTGGTGAATTTATGCAGCCTCTAGACATAATAATCTGAAAATAAAGAAAATATGTTAGATTTAACATTTAATTCAATATAAGGTAAGCATTTTAATTGGTAATATACCCTTTCTCATTTACTTATTTATACGAAAAGAGAAAAGTAACGTTTCCAGTATAACTTGACAACCTGATGTGATAGAGATGAATAAAAAACACAATGAATCACTATTTTCCTATATATATACCGAAAAAATACCATAGAGACAATAAAAAAAATCATGCAGACCAGTGTAATCTGTCCCTGTCCACTTTATGATTTCCTCTCAGTATTTTGTATGCTATTGTATGCTATCGTTATCTTGCTCCTAGTCCTTCCCTCCAAATGCCATCAGTTTTAGCTCCCATAATCTCCCATTACTGCACATATTCCTTACTTCTAGGATAATTCTCATGGCAAACTTCTGCACTATTTTCAGTTTCTTTGTATGAATGATCAGGTTTGGGTTCCTTTCTGGTGTTGCATATTTCAATAAGGGTTTGACATATGCTATATTATGTACATAGGTACACTAAATATGGCCTGTGGAATAATTTTTAATAAAAGGCAAATGTAAACACAAAAAAGGGTAGTTTTTTGAGTACTCATATATTCTCCCAGAAGAACAGTGTCATCGGTAAACAGCAACTGTTACAACTCCTACTTTGTATTAGAATCATCATCTTTTAATCCCACACTTCGCCCCAACACTCCAGCGTTCGCTTATTTTACAACCCATCAATAAATATGTTAAATATGCCTAAGGCCTACTTATACTGGAAAATAATCTTCTTTTCTACATACCCGGAGCAGAACGTGTTTCAATACCGACTCTTGTAGAACCACAGTTGTTACACTAATTATGATGCCTCCACTTGGACAATCACTCTGTCTCCTCGTATAGTAATCCACGATCCACTATTGCACATCACCTGTTATTCCTGCCTCCTCCTCAAGCTTTTTGTCAGCGTTTGTGAGCTACTGGATCAAATACCTTCTGCAGTACAAGAATATGTAGAGCATCAAACCCTCTCGCTCCTGGAGACTAATGACTCAAATTGACAAGTGATGAAAAAACACAGCTGCTTCTTCCGTCAATACACAGCAATCCACAACAGTTAATTTATATAAGCTTAGTCAGGTGGGTGAGGTAACTATGTGAGGTGATATTCGAGATGGGATAACCGCAGGAAGCCTTCCAGTCCTTCCTATGATTTGTTTCTGTAAGATGAGTTGGGTTTCAAGTTGGGCTAGACGATAAGCTCTGTGATTCTGTGCAGTGTCCAGCGTCGTGTTTTGTCCATTACTTTTCTGACCAGCTGAGCACTTCCAAGGCATCAGGTGGACAGCCTGGACCCCGTGTATCACGCAGGAGTTATTTATGTTGTGAGTCTCGCTGGTGCGCTCCTATTAGTGTTCTCTCAACCTGAACTCTGGGCTACCTGAGGCCTCTCCCGCGTGTCACTGGTGACAAATGCCACATGGAATAAGAATATAAGAAAGGAGGAACACTGCAGGAGGCTTACTGGCCCATACTTGGCAGGTCCTTGTCTAACCCACTAAAAAAATTATTCGCCCAACCCATTATTAATGTTACCCAAGGAATAATCTTTGGTAACCTCATTAATTCAATAAGGAAAATGTCATCAAGAATGTTGAATTTTTTCTCCAGATATTCAGGATTAGCACAGTGCTAAAGAGCAGCAATAACCCAGCAATAACTCAGCAATAACGGAGTCCCGTAGCCTGGCTGGCAAAGCTCTCGCTTCACACGCTGAGTGTCCGGGTTCGATTCCCGGCAATGGTGGAAACATTCGACGCGTTTCCTTACACCTGTTGACCTGTTCACCCAGCAAGTAGGTACCTGGGTGTTAGTCACTGGTGTGGGTCGCATCCTGGGGGACAAGATTGAGGACCCCAATGGAAATAAGACACAGTCCTCGATGACTCACTGACTTTCTTGGGTTATCCTGGGTGGCTAACCTTCCGGGGTTAAAAATCTGAACCAAATCTTTTCTTATCTAACTCACAAATAGCGCAGCAACAACGCAGCAATAATAACGCAACTGGTGGTGATTCACTCTAGTTATTTTTGTCAGTGATTACGTCACTGCTGCAGTAAGGAGTGGCACTGTTTTGGCACTGCTGAGAAAGTTCACTTACACGAGTGTGTGTTTAATATTATTACCCTTTATTGTTGTACTTTTGTCAAGTGTTGCTTTATGAGGTTTAAAGCCTGTCGACTACTGTCACTTGTCGACTACTGTTACCTGTCGACCACTGTCACCAGTCGACCACTGTCAATTGTCGACTACTGTCATCTGTCGATTACTGCCATCTGTCGATTACTGTCACCTGTCGACTACTGTTACCTGTCGACCACTGTCACCTGTCGACCACTGTCAATTGTCGACTACTGTCACCTGTACGCCATGAGATGAAGGACAATTTATTCCCTAAAATTTGGTGGGATTAATGTAAATTATTGTGGATGTAAAACACACTGAGAAACACATCTCTCATTGTATATACACTGATAAACACATCTCTCATTGTATATACACTGATAAACACATCTCTCATTGTATATACACTGAGAAACACATCTCTCATTGTATATACACTAAGAAACACATCTTTCATTATATATACACTGATAAACACATCTCTCATTGTATATACACTGATAAACACATCTCTCATTGTATATACACTGAGAAACATCTTCATTGATATACACTGAGAAATACATCTTTCATTGTATATACACAGAGAAACACATCTCTCATTGTATATACACTGAGAAACACATCTTTCATTGTATATACACTGAGAAACACATCTTTCATTGTATATACACAGAGAAACACATCTCTCATTGTATATACACTGAGAAACACATCTCTCATTGTATATACACTGAGAAACACGCCTGTCGGCGAATATGTATGTGTGTACGTTATACAGAGTGTATTTGGAAGGCATACTTGCTGAGTAAGTCTCCACGGTGTTGTTATGATTCTGTGATAATATTGGCGGCTGCTCACCTGCCCCAGCGATCACACCGACAATACTCGACTTGACCGAATACAAATTTGCAACCACAGCTGACAGTTGAGTTTTTGCTTGACGAGTTTGCAGGAGGTACGAGTGAAGGGAGGAGGCTGGCAGTAGTCACCTGGATACCAGGTGATCCAGGCAGATCCAGGAGGTATAGGGCGATCCTGCAGGGAGAGACTAACGTGGTTAGTGAGTCTAGGAGTGTGTTTAGTTTTCAAATGAAGTAAAGGGTGTTAGTGTACAGAGCATCATTAATGAGGCAGTCTTGGAGAAGACCGGAAATGTCATTCTTAGGAGGGTCTTTGATAGTTCGAGGAAGTGAAGACCACTTCAGGACCTCTGAAGGGATCACCGGAGCAACGGTAAGTTGAGCAAAGACCTTTTTCTGGGAAACCTTGGTAAGCAAGGTCAAGAGTGAGGTGGGAAGACTCTGTGATTCATCTGAGTCTTCAACTTCCAACTGTGTCCCCTTGTTGCTGTGTCCCATCTCTGGAACATTCTGTCTCTGTTCACCTTGTCGATTCCTCTCAGTATTTTATATGTCGTTATCATACCCCCCCTCCTATCTCTCCTGATGTCCAGTGTCGTCAGGTCGATTTCCCTTAACTTCTCCTCGTAGGATATGCCCCTTATCTCCGGGACTAGTCTTGTTGCAAACCTTTGCACTTTCTCTAGTTTTCTTACGTGCTTGGCTAGGTGTGGGTTCCAAACTGGTGCTGCATACTCCAGTATGGGCCTAACGTACACGGTGTACAGGGTCCGGAACGATTCCTTATTAAGATGTCTGTATGCTGTACTTATGTTTGCTAGTCGCCCATTTGCTGCAGCAGTTATTTGTGTGTGTATGTATGTCGTTCCGAATAGGTATAACTTGTAATTTTGGCTTAAATAGCAACGCTCTTCTTGCCGAATAAGGCAAGCGAAAATTTGTGTATGCAATAATTTCGCAAAAATCATTCTGAACCTAACGAAAAAAAATATATTTCATTGTGTTTGTTTATTATTAAATTCCTGTAAACTTATCTAAAATGTATTTAGTTGGATTAGGCTAAAATTAAATTGCGCTTGTTATAATAGGATTAGGTAAGTTTTCTAAGGTATATATACACTAAGACCAGAGTAAACAGGTGATATCACAATATGCAAAACAATCAATGAAAAATAGAGAGCTTTCAAGTCCTTTCCTGATTTCTCACATTATCAAGGAACTGTAAAAAAACAGAACAGCAGAAGGCTTATAAGGCCGAGATAACACTTCACTGTCAACATCCGACACCTCACTCGTCCCATTATGATGCTGGTGGGATGATCGAAGACTTGTCAAACAGCTTAAACTCTTCCTAAATTTTATTAATTATAAAATAATCTAATTGTAATAATCCTAAACCAATATTCATATTAAAATCAAAGCTATATTTTTTACGAAGCTCAATTCAATTATATTTTTCTCAACCATAAACCTGCTTAATACAGGTTTATGGTTGAGAAAATCTATTGGTTGATTAATGAATTTCATTACATATTTTACAAGGAATCTTGTAGACACAGCCATCAGCATTTTCGGGGGAATTTTTAGTCAGAAGTTTTTTATTGTATCAATATTTTTAAATGCAACTTTGATTTTAAAATTCTGAAGTAGAGATGGTATATCAAGAAGGTTTTCATGGTGAGGGAGAACCAACATATTCTTGGTTGAATATTATTGTTTGTCCTTTTTTGAGTTGTAAAATGTATTTCTAGCAATTTTCAAAGATTTATCAAGAGAGGGACAGAGAGTGAGAGGGAATGACATCACAAGATGCTCTTAACATCATTGGGTATGACAGGACATCAGACCCACGTCCCACCAGCTGGGGACCTCAGCTGGTGCAGGTCACGTGCCTCACAAGCTGTGAACATTCTCTCCTTGAGATGCTGCTATGAAATCACTCTCCTTCCTTGAGATGTTCCTTAAACATCACTCTCCTTCCTTGAGATGTTCCTTAAACATCACTCTCCTTCCCTGATATGTTCTTTAAACATCACTTTCCTTCCTTAAGATATTCCTTAAACATCACTCTTCTTCCTTGATATGTTAAACATCACTCTCCTTCCTTAAGATGTTCTTTAAAGACCCACCTCCTGTCCTTAATTTTTTTTTTTATTAACACATCGGCCGATTCCCACCAAGGCAGGGTGGCCCGAAAAAGAAAAACTTTCATCATCATTCACTCCATCACTGTCTTGCCAGAGGGGTGCTTTACACTACAGTTATAAAACTGCAACATTAACACCCCTCCTTCAGAGTGCAGACACTGTACTTCCCATCTCCAGGACTCAAGTCCGGCCTGCCGGTTTCCCTGAATCCCTTCAAAAGTGTTACTTTGCTCACACTCCAACAGCACGTCATTTATTAAAAACCATTTGTCTCCATTCACTCCTATCAAATACGCTCACACATGTTTGCTGGAAGTCCAAGCCCCTCGCACACAAAACCTCCTTTACCCCCTCCCTCCAGCCTTTCCTAGGCCGACCCGTACCCCGCCTTCCCTCCACTACAGATTTATACACTCTCGAAGTCATTCTGTCTCGTTCCATTCTCTCTGTCCTTAAAATATTCTTTAAAATTACACTCCCTCCTTGTGACATTGTTAAAGATCACTCTCCCTCCTTGAAATATATCTAAAAATCTCCTTGAGACTGTCTCCAGAGATAACACTCTAACCTTGAAGTAACCCTCAAGATCACACTCCCTTCTTAAGAGAATTCTCAGAGATCACACCCATTGGGTCTTCAGAGAGAGAGAGAGAGAGAGAGAGAGAGAGAGAGAGAGAGAGAGAGAGAGAGAGAGAGAGAGAGAGAGAGAGAGAGAGAGAGGAGAGAGAGAGGGAGAGAGAGGAGAGAGAGAGAGAGAGAGAGAGAGAGAGAGAGAGAGAGAGAGAGAGAGAGAGAGAGAGAGAGAGAGAGAGAGAGATGGGTGAATGTGACGTCCGGTATGGTACACCCTAGTGTTCCCTTCTCTGTATGTACTAAATACGTTCTTGCATCCTCACATACGATCCTGACATCATGTGTGTGTGTGTGTGTGTGTGTGGTGTGTTGTGTGTGTGTTGTGTGTGTGTGTTGTGTGTGTGTGTGTGTGTGTGTGTGTGTCACGTTCACGCGACTCCCGGAGAACGGAAGTGTAATAAGCACTTCTCGGAGGTCCTACCCAAGGGTGATTCCCCGATCCCTTGCTCCCTAGTGAGGGTAATGCCCACATCCTCCTTAAATGCCCAGAATACTTGCCATCAAATTTGGTTAAATGATACTATATCCGGAGGAAAATTCTATTTAAAGCTCTTTGACTCAATGTGGAGCTTCATGAAGCTTCGGCTTCATGAAGCTGCATAAAGCTCAGCTTAGTTAAGGGTTATCCTAGGTAATCTATACATATGCTGCTATGTATGATAATTTATGTAACTGTATTTTTGTGTACCTGTACTGAATAAACATTAAATAATTACTAAGGGTATTTTTAAATAGTTTGGTTCTGTGATTATCATAGGTTTAAGAACCAGTTTTGACACTTTGTCATGTCAATATTTTTGAAAACTGACAAGTTGAAGAATGAGACGCTCGTGGCTTCTTCAGTCCAGTATAGAGAAGAACGGTGCAAGATGAGGAGGAATTTAAGGTATCAGTCCCCTAGCCTGGAGTCTTCAGTCCATCAATCTTGATAAATGTACAGAATATGCGCCTTAGAAGAGCCTCATATACTACAAACAGATGAAGTGAAGAGCTGGACGCCTATATGGCAGGTAAGCTTTGAAGATCCCAAGATGTCGTGCCGAATAGGTAAAACTTGCCGTTTTGGCTTAAATAGCAACGCACTTCTTGCCGAATAAGACAAGCGAAAATTTGTGTATGCAGTAATTTTGCAAAAATCATTCTGAACCTAACGAAAAAATAATATTTCATTGTGTTTGTTTATTATTAAATTATTGTAAACGTATCTAAAATATATTTAGCTGGATTAGGCTAAATTAAATTGCGCTCATTATATAAAAAAATAATAAGGTTAGGTAAGTTTTCTAAGGTTCTTTTGGTACAAAATTATTATTTTTACATTATATATATATATATATATATATATATATATATATATATATATATATATATATATATATATATATATATATATATATATATATATATATCATTTGCTTCGTGTGACATACATCTCTCTCGCTGGTGTGTCTGCTAGGGCAGTCAGACACTAAGTATTGAATTCTATGTACATTCTTCAGAGCTGCAATTTCATGGTCTGCGAAGACTTAAAGAGTATCATTATTGCCTTCATGTCATGATGGTCAAAGCTGTTATTATTCAGACTATTATTCTCTTTGCAGTTGTGAGAGTGACGCTGGAGTGTTCTCTAAACTGTCTTGGGTTCTTACGAGTGCTCGGCTCTGGTGGTCACGCTGACCTGACCTGAGGTTGTGGTCAGAGTCTCGGGTGGTCGGATTGGTACGTGATGCTGACGGGTGGTCGGATTGGTACGTGATGCTGACGGGTGGTCGGAATGGTACGTGTTGCTGACAGGTGGTCGGAATAAGGCGCAAAACGCAAACACTACAGAATTTCATTTTAAAACGTTTCGTTCCTTGGACCTTGGTCACAGCAAATGTGACCCGAAACTGGAGCTTCTGGTCATCTGACCGAAGCCTTCTACTGGCGACGAATCAGGCTGCCTAAAATGATCCACAAATTCATAGCGGCTAAGAATATTACCTAAATTATTAGACCTCGTTGTATTTCTACGATATAACACATAGTACATCCTGCTTAACTTGTCTCTATTTGGAACGGAAGTTAATAAAGTTTCTCCGTCAAAAATATGAATTGATCCCTGTTAATGTACCTTTTATTCTGTCAAAAGAATAATATCAATGGTAGTAATATTAGTAATAGTAAGTAGTGGCATTATTAATAGTAGTAGTGGTATTATTAATAGTAGTAGTGTCATTATTAATAGTAGTAGTGGTATTAGTAATAGTAGTAGTATTATAATAGTAGTAGTGGCATTAGTAATAGTAGTAGTGGTATTAGTAATAGTAGTAGTGGTATTAGTAATAGTAGTAGTGGTATTAGTAATAGTAGTAGTGGTATTAGTAATAGTAGTAGTGGCATTAGTAATAGTAGTAGTGGTATTAGTAATAGTAGTAGTGGCATTAATAATTGTAGTGGTATTAGTAATAATAGTGGTATTAGTAATAGTAGTAGTGGTATCAGCATTATTGATACTACAGTAGTAGCAGTAGTAATAATAGTAGTAGTAGTAGCTGTTGTAGTAGCAATAGCAGCAGCAATAGTAGTACTAGTAATAATAATGCTACTATCATTATTATTGTTATTCAGGTACAAGCTCAAAACCCGCATGGGTCAAACAGCACTGTAATATTTTCTTGTTATAATAACTGTTTGTTGTTTTTGTTATCGTTGTCGTTGTTGCTGTGTTGTTGTTGTTGTAGTTGAGTTGTGTGGAGCCTCGCGCCTTAGTCTGTGTCATCGATATGTCATTCGTGGCTGCTATCGGTGTGATCTGACTCGTGATTCGGATGGTGGCAGCCGCTCTCAGCTCTGTGATCGACCTGATGATGTCACTGTTCTGTGGGTATCCGGCGGGTAACGGATTCTCAGTGGACTTGGATGCTGAGAGGCTCTTGTAGCTCCTCATCGATGATGCCTACTGGAGGAACTATCCGGTAATTAAGAGTCTCTCAGCTGACGGAGACGAGAACTCTTCAGCTCCTCAGTTCCACGAGGAAGCTTTTTAGAGTCTAAGTTCTTACCCTTAAAATTATTATTTTACATTATATTATTATTATTATTATTATTATTATTATTATTATTATTATTATTATTATTTTATTATTATTATTATTATTATTAGTATTAAAGAAATAATAATAATAATAATAATAATAATAATAATAATAATAATAATAATATTGGTCCTTGTAGTGTAAGAAAACGGTTAAGATGAGTCTCAAGTTGAGAAAATTCGCAGAGGTCACAAACTCTCTGATACAGCTGACATAGAGACAGTTTTCTGTGACATAACTGACGTACTGGTGATTCAGTCGGTTAACAGACTGTTAGTCACCATCTAACACAGGTTAAGATATTGTTAATTGTTTTGGTGTGAGGTTCAAACACTGTTCTTTGTTATTGTGTGTGTGGGGGAGGGAGAGAGAGAGGTTTAAGAGGTCCTGTACATTGATAATAAGGAGTGAGGAGTGTTCTTGGCTGTGGTGTGAGGTGGGGGAACCACTAATCTTGCAAATTACTTGCCAAGAAACGTGCAGATGATTGCAGAGAAGACCTGTAGGGAGCCACCAGCCCCTTGTTACCTGCACAAGTGTGGAGGACCAGAGGGGAAGCAGGTAATCACCAAGTGAGGGGCCAAGTTGTCACATCTACTTATATATATATATATATATATATATATATATATATATATATATATATATATATATATATATATATATATATATATATATATATATATCGCAGCCAGCAAGATTTGAACACGAGTGTGACGCTGAATGCTTGATTAGCGTGATGACTGTAGTTTATTATCAGGGTCTTCAGTTGTCTCACCAGAGGGACCGTCTTCAGTTGTCTCACCAGAGGGACCGTATGGGGCGCCATCTAGGGAGGGAATTTTTTTTTACTTCTGTTTCGTCACCGCCGTCTTTCTTCTTTACTCTTAAGTGTTACTCTATAGATGTGATCGACCTTATAAGAATTTTGTACTGACTTCCAAGATAGCTGAGGTCTATCTCTACACCTGGCTGGTCAAGACCTTTCATAGAGCCATCTGCCGTCAAGCAAAGAGCGACTGTAACAACTCCCGTTTTGTATCGGATTCATTTTTTTAATCCCACACTTCTCCCAACACCCCAGCATTCACTTCTCTTACATCCCCATCTATAAATATGTTAAACAACCATGTTGACATCACACACCCTTGTCTAAGTCCTACTTTTATCGGAAAATTCTCTTTCTCCTACATACGCTAACCTGAGCCTCACTATCCTCATAAAATCTATTTACTACTTTAAGTAACCTACCACCTATTATTTGCCTGTCAAGTATGGGCCAACAGGCCTGCTGCAGTGTTCATCCTTTCTTATGTTCTTATTCCATACACTTAAATCTGTGTTATTGTTCGCCTATACACCCTTTCATATGACTTTTCTAAATTCATAAGTATAGTCGAAGAATTACGTGTTGATCTGGTAACAGGAATGAATGATAAGGCTTCAGAGACTTGTCACTTTATTTGGGGGTCTTGTACGCTCCAGACACGACTGTTCCTTACAGGCTAGACACTAGCCCACGCTCCAGACACGACTGTTCCTTACAGGCTAGACACTAGCCCACGCTCCAGACACGACTGTTCCTTACAGGCTAGACACTAGCCCACGCTCCAGACACGACTGTTCCTTACAGGCTAGACACTAGCCCATGCTCCAGACACGACTGTTCCTTACAGGCTAGACACTAGCCCACGCTCCAGACACGACTGTTCCTTACAGGCTAGACACTAGCCCACGCTCCAGACACGAAGACCTTCAACGGATATATCGTTAATGCCCATGACCCACACCCTTCTTTGTAAGAACAATGATATCTGTTCTCAGACGCTGTACTACTACTACTACTTCCACTACTACTTTCACTACTTCTGCTTCCACTACTACTACTACTACTACTAATAATAATAATAATTATAATAATAATAAGAAGAACAAAGACACCCTCAATTGTCATTATGTGCACGGTACAAAGTGCACGGTACAGAGTGCATGGTACAGAGTGCACGGTACAGAGTGCACGGTACAGAGTGCACGGTACAGAGTGCACAGTACAGAGTGCACGGTACAGAGTGCACGGTACAGAGTGCACGGTACAGAGTGCACAGTACAGAGTGCACGGTACAGAGTGCACGGTACAGAGTGCACGGTACAGAGTGCACGGTACAGAGTGCATGGTACAGAGTGCACGGTACAGAGTGCACGGTACAGAGTGCACGGTACAGAGTGCATGGTACAGAGTGCACGGTACATAGTGCACGGTACAGAGTGCACGGTACAGAGTGCACGGTACAGAGTGCACAGTACAGAGTGCACAGTACTGTGGTGTTGCTTCACTCACCATCAACTTGAACACTGGTATAGTTAATTTTACTTCGTGTTTAAAAAAAAAAAAAATCTTGTAAGAAGATTGACGTGTGAGGTTGACGTGTGAGGTTGATGTGTGCAGTTGATGTGAGGTTGATGTGTGAGGTGACGGTGAGGTTGACAGAGGTTGACGTGGAGTGACGGTGAGGTTGATGTGAGGTTGATGTGAGGTGACGGTGAGGTTGACGTGTAGGTTGACGTGTGAGGTTGACGTGTGAGGTTGATGTGGAGTTGATGTGTGAGGTTGATGTGTGAGGTTGACGTTGAGGTTGATGTGTAGGTTGATGTGTGAGGTTGACGTGTAGAGGATTGAGTGTGAGGTTGACGTGTGAGGTTGACGTGTGAGGTTGATGTGGAGGTTGAGTGTGAGGTTGACGTGAGGTTGACGTGTAGGTTGACGTGTGAGGTTGACGTGAGGTTGATGTGTGAGGTTGATGTGGAGGTTGATGGTGAGGTTGACGTGTGAGGTTGACGTGTGAGGTTGACGTGTGAGGTTGATGTGTGAGGTTGATGTGTGAGGTTGATGTGTGAGGTTGATGTGAGGTTGATGGAGTGATGTGAGGTTGATGTGTGAGGTTGATGTGTGAGGTTGATGTGTGAGGTTGACGTGTGAGGTTGACGTGTGAGGTTGATGTGTGAGGTTGATGTGTGAGGTTGACGTGTGAGGTTGACGTGTGAGGTTGACGTGTGAGGTTGATGTGTGAGGTTGACGTGTGAGGTTGACGTGTGAGAATGATGTGGTGTAGATGCCAGCACCAGTGTGAGGTCTGCTTCTGTGATGCGGTAAACCCGTTTGGGTCATCCTGCTCACAAAGTGATGGAGGCTCGATCCATTGTTCAATAACCTCACGATAATCCACAACACCGTGGCTGCGATAATCCACAATTATCCCACAAATCGAGAACTGAAATATTGACAATTTTTGGTCTAGGATCATTTATGAATCACCGGTCTGATAATGTACTGGCAAGGAACGAAAAGATGACTAAGTTTTTAAATTTGTGAATTTAATAAAATAGGCCTGCCTCCAGGGCAGCGTGCCCTCCAGGGCGAAGGTGCCCCTCAGGGCAAATGCCTCAGGGCAATGTGACCAGGGCAAGGCGTGCCCCTCCAGGGCAAGGGGTGCCCCTCCAGGGCAAGGGGTGCCTCTTCAGGGCAAGGCGTGCCCTTCAGGGCAAGGCGTGCCCATCCAGGGCAAGGGGTGCCCCTCCAGGGCAAGGTGCCCTCCAGGGCAAGGCGGTGCCTCTTCAGGCAAGGGTAGCACCCTTCAGGGCAAGGCGTGCCCATCCAGGGCAAGGGGTGCCCCTTCAGGGCAAGGCGTGCCCATCCAGGGCAAGGCGTGCCCCTTCAGGCATATACACCTTGACTCATGCCTACACACGTGCCCTCTGAGACCCCCCACACACACACACACTGCACGTACATTGGGTGTGCACAACTATACTCAACCAAGAACACGCCAACACACACCTACATGACAACCGTAGCAGCCACAGTGTGTGTGTGTGTGTGTGTGTGTGTGTGTGTGTGTGTGTGTGTATGTGTGTGTGTGTGGTGTGTGTGTGTGTGTGTGTGTGTGTGTGTGTGTGTGTGTGTGTGTGTGTGTGTGTCTTGTAGATAATTTCCATCTTCCATCTTCCTCTCTAGTTCCTTCACTTGTCCTCTTGATCCTCACCTCCCTCTCCCTCCCTCTTGTTTCCATCCTCGTCTTTCCTCTCCATCATTCTCACCTTTTGGCCTCATTACCTCTTAGTTTTTCTTCCTTGCCTTTCTCTTCAGTCTGCTATCTATTATATTCTATCAGTATTAAGTAGTGTTGTTGCTGTGAATTAGACACATGTGTAACACACATGTGTAACACACATGTGTAACACACATGTGTAACACTTGGGTGTCTTTGTGGAAACATTTCGCCGCACAGTGACTTCATCAGTCCTAAACAAAGAAGAATGGTGAACATCAGGAGTAGTTTGAGGTAATCAGTCCCTCAACCTGAAGTCGATATAATCAGTCCAAGAGTTCATGGTCTGGAACGATATCGTTCCAGACCATGAACTCTTGGACCATGAAGCTGAACTCTTCTCCGGGCTGAGGGACTGACCACCTCAAATACTTTTTCTCCAAGGTTGATGGACTGATTACATCATCTTTATTTCATTACTGCTTCTCCCTGCGTATTTGACTGAAGAAGCCGACTGTCAGGAGAAACGTTTCATCAATAAAGACACTCAACTGTTGCACATGTGTCTTAATCTTCAACTTGTCGCTATTTTATATAATTTTCAATAATTCTTGTTGGAGACGTCATCTGTCTGCAGTATATAAGTCCCTTCTAGGCGCATGTGTTGTAATATCAAGGTAATGCTTATAATCATAACTATAATTTTTAAAGAGGTGGAGGGTAAGCCAGGGAAAGGCCTCAGTCATATGACCAAAAGCTTCAGCTGTGGGTCATCATATGACTAAGACCCGCGTCAGGAAACACTTGTCCTGTTTCCTGACTTACCTAACCTGACCTTGTGCTGTACTTTTATCAAGACTGGTAGACTGAACACATAGATACAAGGCCGAGGGACTGATTACCTCAAACTCCTCCTCATCTTTCACTTTCTTCTCTGCACTGAACTGAAGAAGCCACTGAGTGGCGTAACGTTTCCAGGATAAAGGTTCCCAAACATTGCCCAAGTGCCCCATTATCAACATGTTGGTTTTCTGAACCATTTATGCAAATTCTGTCAGACACAACAGCCTCATGAGATCTAGATGTAGGGAATTATTCACAGAATAAGAATCTTAGTTCGATCGAGCTGGGTCAGTGTTCAACTGTCTTATACATTAATCTGATGGAAGACAGAGGCAAGAATGTGTGTGGGAAAGTAAGTTGTTGTGGTAGTAAGAACGACAGAGACAAGAATAAAGTCGTCTGGTAGTCAACAGAGACAGAGTCTACCTGGAGTCTACCTGGAGTCTACCTGGAGTCTACCTGGAGTCTACCTGGAGTCTACCTGGAGTCTACCTGGAGGGCATTCCGGGGATCAACGCCCCTGCGGCCGTGTCCACGACCAGGCAGACTCTTTCCTGACGTCTTCTATACAAGTAGTCGAAGCACAGAAAATGAAATAGACGAACTAAAACTAACTGAATGTGTAGGAAACTAATGTTATTGCAATAACTGAGACCTGGTTCAGTCTGAAGATTCAGGACATGCCGAGGAAATGCCACGTGGGGAAGTACAAAATAATTCTACAGTTATGGGAGTGACACGACAGGTGTGGAGTTGTTTTGTATGTAGACAAAACCTAAACTCTGTTGTATCGGAATATTTGAAATCGGAAAGGAGAAACAGAGAGAGATAGAGATGGATAGAAGGAGGGAGGGAGGGAGACTGACTGTAGTTTCTTGGAGGTTATGAGAAGGTAATCCTAGCTGTAATTTACAAACCATGAACCTAGAAGCCTCACTGAACCTGGTTCTACTCTGGGGCTGAAATCGCAATGGTATTCGGATCCGAAAATGCTGTTTTAATACATCTTAATTTTATTCAAATTGATGGAAGAACTCGGAAGAGGAAATTAGTCCAGCAATTTCCTAAAGGTAGTTTGCGACGGCTTTTAAAAAATCGCTGATGATAAAACCAACACGAGGAAATAACCTTCTTGAATTGATTCTGGCAAACAAGGAATCATAAATATTCTTGAGGTTAATGAAGAGTCTGAAAAAACAATCATTAATTTTAGTTTTAACGCATCTTACAAATCTTTCTACTATGTTTGAAGGTTTTGCTCCATTAATTTTCAGTACCACAACGTTGCTGTCTCTTCCCACACACGCGTCCTCAATACTACTGTCTGCTTCACAAAATTTTGTTGTATTTGCCCCAATCCCGTCGCTAATTTCAAAATCATTATAATTTTCCCAGACTAGTTTCATCCCCCTGACAGACACCTGACAGACACCTGACAGACCCCTGACCATTGTGTCCACTGACGCAGCTCAAGCTTTGACTCTCAGCCATGAAAGATGAATCACAACCCTTCAAACTTGCGTCCGTAAAAGTGTTTCATTCGTCAAATTTATTTTGGGATAGTGACAGTACTTACCAAGTCAACTATTGACTCGGTGACCCTGGATAGCCATTCGCTGTCGACCCTCATCATAGGTGGAATTCTGATTATCACCTGTGTACCAACACTTTCTTACATATACTAATAACTTATTGGTATTTGACTGAAGACGTCTGCAGAGACGAAAGGTTTCAGCAACAATTATACTAGACTGTTCCAGTCAGGGTACAACCTATTCTATTAACAAAATTCTCCATTCCATTGCTAGGGAGACAGAATCGTATCCACTTCTTCCTCTCCACTTCTCAGAATGTGCGATTTATGTACCTCACCTGAGAGTCAGAGTCCCCAACAATAGAAACTGATCTTTACTCTGTCATTCATTACCATCGTGAGTGTTCACTGCTGAACTGGTCGTCCAGTAGTCGTCTGTGAGCACAGCAGAGTTGTTAGCAGTTTCTAACCCAATTCCATCCCTTCTTTCTAATACTGACCTTCGTTCCTTATCACCACTGACCTGGTTTTATTTCCTCGGTGTCTTCAGCCTTGATAACACGAGGACTGCTACGAATATGCTTCCTTATCCTTCGTCAGGAGTCGTACCTTTCTCTCGTGGCTCGCCCCAGCTCCGCCTCCTTCTTCTACAGCTGCTCCAGCGAACACATCGTTGTTTCTCTGACATCGTTGTTAAACTATCCGAGACATCGGTGTCACACAGCACTCTGTTACACTTCTCTACCTTCTTATCTGGCTCCAGAGATCCGTCTTCTCCCTCCTTCCCCATCACCAGGACGGCTGGGTGTGTAGCCTCGACCCACCGTCGCCACTTCATGCCCACTACATCCTTAAACGGCTTAAAAAGTCATTTATCCTAGTGGCATTTTAGAGTAGGCACTCCCCTCTGCCCTCTCCAGGTATGGCGCTCCTCTTCACCTCTTGTTTTGCAGCAAGGGGAGGAGGGGAAGGGAGGGAGCAATGGAGGGAGGGGAGAGGGAGAGAGCAATGGAGGGAGAGGGAGAGATGATCTAGCTGGGAGGGAAGAAGAAAGATGAGAAGAAGGACGTAGATGAGGTGGGGAGTCGTAGAGAGATGAAATAATGAATGAAGAGAGGAGGGAGGACAAGGGAAAGAAATGGGAAAGAAAGAATGGAGGAGGGGAAAGGATTTCTCCTTCAGGAAAAAAAAGAAAAGAAAATAGAACTTTCTCCTGATTTTCAGTGATGGTAAGACTTGTGTTATGCTCCTTCCATTCCAGGCTGAAACATACATAGCTTTAAGAAGAGGTATGATAAGGCTCTTCGAGAGGGGAGAGAGTGACCGAGTAGCGACTAGCGAGGAGGCGGGGCCAGCAGCTGTGAATCGACCCATGCAGCCACATATAGGTGAGTACGTACGCGCACACACACACACACACACACTCAAACTCACCACACTCACACTCACACACACACACACACACACACACACACACACACACACACACACACACACACACACACACACACACTTCTTGGTATATGTAAATGACATGACGGACGGGATAGACTCAGATGTGTCTCTGTTCGCAGATGATGTGAAATTAATGAGGAGAATCACATCGGAGAGAGGACCAAGCAGGACTTCAAACAGACCTGGACAAGCTTGACATCTGGTCTAGCAACTGGCTTCTCGAATTCAATCCCACCAAATGCAAAGTCATGAAGATCGGAGAAGGGCAAAGAAGACCGCTGACAGAGTACAGGATAGGCGGACAAAGGCTACAAACCTCGGCAAAGGAGAAAGACCTTGGGGTGAGTATAACGCCAAGCACGTCTCCGGAGGCACACATCAACCAGATAACTGCGGAAATATGGGCGACTGGCAAACCTAAGATTAGCGTTCCGTTACCTTAACAAGGAATCGTTCAAGACACTGTACACCGTGTACGTCAGGCCCATACTAGAATATGCAGCACCAGTCTGGAACCCACACCTGGTCAAGCATGTAAAGAAACTAGAGAAAGTGCAAAGGTTTGCGACAAGGCTAGTTCCACAACTCAGGGTCGTCCTATGAGGAAAGGTTGAGGGAAAGGACTAACAACACTGGAGGAAAGAAGGGTCAGAGGAGACATGATAACGACATACAAAATACTGCGGGGAATCGACAAGGTAGACAGTGACAGGATGTTCCGAGAGGGAACACAGAAACAAGGGACACAACTGGAAGCTGAAGACTCAGATGAGTAAAAGGGATGTTAGGAAGCATTTCTTCAGCCACAGAGTAGTCAGGAAGTGGAATAGTCTAGAGAAAGATATAGTGGAGGCAGGAACCATACATAGTTTTAAGACAAGGTATGATAAAGCTCATGGAGCAGGGAGAGCAGAGACCCAGTAGCGGACAGCGAAGAGGCGGGGCCAGGAGCTGAGTCTCGACCCCTGCATCCACAATTAGGTGAGTACAATTAGGTGAGTACACACACACATAAAGATAGGCCATAAACATGTTATAAAATACTTAATTTTTCAAGAGATGGAATGACAATACCTTAACCAGCCAATTCCTGAGGTTAAGAGGCTGGACCAGGAGCTGAGTCTCACCCCCCGTAAACACAACTCAGTGGGTACACAGTGTCATCTAATATATCCCTTCATCTTTAAGCTCCCGGACTTTGGTTATCACACGACAGACAACGCCTTCATCTTTAATATGGTTGTGTCACCAAAACTTTTCTTGACGTGTGGGCTGCTGTCTTGGGAACCAACACACACACACACACACATACACACACACACACACTCACACACACACACACACACACACACACACACACACACACACATACACACACACAAAAGCAGAAACAGCAGACGTCCTCTCTAGATAGCCACACTGCATCTATATAATTAGAAAGTTGGTTGCTCTCGGATCCTTGGTTTCCCTGACAAGTTTGTCAACAAACATTTTCAGAAACGTGTGTGCTGTTCTCTTGATCCAAGGATCTTTGGTCGCATTAGGACTTACCTGTAACATGTCAAGAAACCCCTGTGTGTTTGTGTGAGTGTGTGTGCGTACTCGCCTAGTACTCACCTAGTTGTGGTTACAGGGTCGAGACATAGCTCCTGGCCCCGCCTCTTCACTGGCCGCTATTGGGTCACTCTCCCTTCGCCATGAGCCTTATCATACCTCTTCTTGAAGCTATGATGGATCCTGCCTCCACTACATCACTTCCCAAACTATTCCACTTCCCGACCACTCTGTGACTGAAGAAATACTTCCTAACATCTCTGTGATTCATCTGAGTCTTCAACTTCCAACTGTGACCCTTGTTGCTGTGTCCCATCTCTGGAACATTCTGTCTGTCCACCTTGTCAATTCCTCTCAGTATTTTATATGTCGTTATCATGTCCCCCCTATCTCTCCTGTCCTCCAGTGTCGTCAGGTCGATTTGCCTTAACCTCTCCTCGTAGGAAATACCCCTTAGCTCCGGGACTAGTCTTGTTGCAAAGCTTTGCACTTTCTCTAGTTTCTTTGTGCTTGGCTAGGTGTGGGTTCCAAACTGGTGCTGCATACTCCAGTATGGGCCTAACATACACAGTATACAGGGTTCTGAACGATTCCTTATTAAGATGTCGAAATGCTGTTCTTAGGTTTGCTAGGCGCCCGTATGCTGCAGCAGTTATTTGATTGATGTGCGCCTCAGGAGATGTGCCTGGTGTTATACTCACCCCAAGATCTTTTTCCTTGAGTGAGGTTTGTAGTATCTGGCCCCCTAGACTGTACTCCGTCTGCGGTCTTCTTTGTCCTTCCCCAATCTTCATGACTTTGCACTTGATGGGGTTGAACTCCAGGAGCCAATTTCTGGACCAGTCCTGCAGCCTGTCCAGATCTCTTTGTAGTTCTGTCTGGTCCTCGTCTGAATGAATTCTTCTCATCAACTTCACATCATCTGCAAACAGGGACACTTCGGAGGCTATTCCTTCCGTCATATCGTTCACAAATACCAGAAACAGCACCGGTCCTAGGACTGACTCCTGTGGAACCCCACTCGTCACAGGCGCCCACTGTGATACCTCGCCACGTACCATGACTCGCTGTTGTCTTCGTGACAGGTATTCCCTGATCCATTGGAGTGCTTTCCCTGTTATCCCTGCCTGGTCCTCCAGCTTTTGAACTAATCTCTTGTGTGGAACTGTCAAACGCCTTCTTACAGTCCAAGAAAATGCAATCTACCCACCCCTCTCTCTCTTGTTTTACTGCTGTCACCCTATCATAGAACTTCAATAGGTTTGTGACACAGGATTTCCCATCCCTGAAACCGTGTTGGCCGTCGTTGATAAGCTCATTCCTTTCTAGGTGCTCCACCACTCTTCTCCTGATAATCTTCTCCATGACCTTGCATACTATACATGTCAGTGACACTGGTCTGTAGTTTAGTACTTCATGTCTGTGTCCTTTTTTAAAAATTGGGACTACATTTGCTGTCTTCCATACCACAGGTAGTCTCCCTGTTTCGATAGATGTGTTGAATATTGTTGTTGAATATTGTTGTTAGCGCCTCAGCTCCCTCCCTCAGGACCCATGGAAAGATGTGATCCGGCCCCGTCGCCTTTGAGGTATCTAGCTCACTTAGCAGCCTCTTCACTTCTTCCTCGGTTGCATGTATCGTGTCCAACACTGTCTTTCTGGAGTCCCTTCTGTCTCCTCAGTGAATGTGTGTTTGTGTGTGTGTGTGTGTGTGTGTGTGTGTGTATGTGTGTGTGTGTGTGTGTGTGTGTGTGTGTGTGTGTGTGTGTGTGTGTGTGTGTGTGTGTGTGTGTGTGTGAGTCAGATCAACTTCTCTGAGGACTTCATCAACACAAGAGACTCAGGTCTGGTAAGGTTGGCGGCTTAATAAATCGATAAACATTCCATTAGGAGCTCTTGTTGCTCGTAAACCATTCATTATTAATAGTGAAACATTATAAATTCTTTACTCTGTGATGCATCAGACAGATTTGTGTCCAGGGATATTTATACCCACTCACAGGTGGTGCCATCACAATCACCACTACAATTACACTCATCACCATTACCTTTAGCACCATCCCCACCAGACTCATCATCACCACACTCATCACCACCCTCATCCTAGGTTCTTCATTCACTGATATTCCTGTTTAATTTTTTTTTATATATTTCTAATTCTTCTAATCTCCAATAATCTTTCTGCCAGCAAGATTTATTCTCACGCATTCTCCCTTTTCTTTCTCAGTACTGATATATAATGTCTCGGAAGTGCTTTAAAGTCCATACTATCGCTAAGGCTTCTTAATCCGTTACTGTATAATTACGTTCAGCCTTTGTAAGAACTCGGCTAGCAAATGCAACTGCATTGTACTTGCTACCAGTCTTCTGAGCTAGTACGGCACCTATGCCAATAGAACTAGCATCAGTTGTTAGGTAGAAAGGCTTAGAAAAATCTGGAAATTTCAAAATTGGAGCAGATGTTAGATTTTCTTTGAGAGTTTTGAAATGCTCTTTCTTGACGGAAGGTCCAAATGAAAGGAGCATCTTTCTTAAGCAACTCAGAGGAGCTGCTATGGAAGAAAAATTAGCAATGAAGGATCTATAAAAACCTGCTAAGCCCACAAATTATCTTACATCATCAGCAGTTTTGGGAGATGGGAAATTTAATACTGCAGTTACTTTACTTTGTCAGTCGTAACCCCTCTAGGAATGACTGTGATCAAGAAACTTTATTTCTGAAATGAAAAATTGACAGACAGTTTGATCTTTAAATTGGCTTCTTCAAGCTTAAAAAGTACCACATCGTCTTTTCAAGTGCATATCCACGTCTTCTGACATGACAATCACATCTAAGTACACCATAAGTGCATTACCTATGAATGTGATAGGCGAAGAGCGTAAACCGAAAGCCATATGGAGGAAGTGATAATGGCCTGTTGGAGTGGAGAATGTGGTTAGCTCTTGGCTGTCCTCGTGAATAAAGCTCTTGGTGTTCACACTAAATACAGGGCAAGAGTACAAGCAAATGTCTGTAAAGTTCAAACAAATTAGGTACTGTATTTATAAAAATAGTACAAAAATAATGACATATACAAGAGTAAAATGGTAATTTAAGACACTGGGAAATGGAGCACTGAATGAACTAATGCATAGAAGAATTAGCAGAAAAATACAAGGGAAATGCAATGAAAATTATGTAAAATACAAGAAAATAATAATACACAATACTGAAATATTTTGGGAAACAACACTGAAAGAACACAAGGTAAAAAAATAAGTAAGCACTTCACTGAATTACTGAAAAAAAACTATTAAAAAAATTATACTGCACACAAGTCAAAGAATAAATTTGTACACAAGAAATGAATACTTCAGGTGTAGAGAATTAGCACAAAAGAACATAGATACAAAATGAGACATGAAAATAAATGATAATACTGGGAAAGTATTTTAAATTATTGAACAAGAAAACACTGAGTCTACACTGAAGGCACAAGTCTCTGAATAACACAATTCACTGTAGAAATGTCTCACACATGCAATTGTCTGTAAACAGAAAATTATCACTGAAGTTCTCGAAGCGGCATAAAGGAGGTGAGGGGATTAGGGTGGTGGAGTCCTGACTGCCTCACACCATACACACACGGAGAATCCTGAAGAAATTTGCACTTTATCGGCGAACCCACATAGCTGGCTTTATCGTAGACGCACAGAAGGAAACTCTTGACCAGCTATGTGAGCCAAAAAGACAATGCTATGACCCAGTATATGGGCAGAAAAAAAGCCACAGGTAGATGAGGCTTGGTGGTGGGTGGTGGTGGTGGGTCTTGGAGCACTGGGTGAGTGTCTAGCTGGCACCCACACTACTAGGCACATGAATATTCTAAGCTGGGCTGTCTTAAAAACCCACAAACACCACAGAGATGGTAAATACCACTCTTACCAGTGTCCAACTGATAGCACAAAGCGATATTAGAGACAATACTTCAAAGAGGAACTGGCTTGGCTTACTTCTGGTTTGGCTGGAGAAGCAGCTGGCTTAAGCCCTCGAGACTGGCTGACTTGAATCCTTGTAACTATGCACACAGCATGAAGGAGCAAGTTGGATGACTGAAGAGACAGGCTGGATGATTGGCTGAGGCAGGCTGGATGATTAACTGAGGCTCTCTCCATAGACTGGCTTAACTGGCTGGCTTAATTGCAAACCCGGATCAACTCCTCGAAAGTTAAAGCAATTAGCACACGAACGAAGCCAGGAAGCTTCAGAGATGGCTGTACAAACTGGCTTTGCAGGCTGGCGACACCGGGTGGAGGTGTGGTGAGTGAGTGTTCCACACTCACCATCCCTGAGACTCCCGTCCCTCTCATCTGTTCCACACTCACCATCTCTGAGACTCCCGTCCCTCTCATCTGTTCCACATTCACCATCCCTGAGACTCCCGCCCCTCTCATCTGTTCCACACTCACCATCCCTGAGACTCCCGCCCCTCTCATCTGTTCCACACTCACCATCCCTGAGACTCCAGTCCCTCTCATCTGTTCCACACTCACCATCCCTGAGACTCCCGCCCCTCTCATCTGTTCCACACTCACCATCCCTGAGACCCCGTCCCTCTCATCTGTTCCACACTCACCATCCCTGAGACTCCCGTCCCTCTCATCTGTTCCACACTCACCATCCCTGAGACTCCCGCCCCTCTCATCTGTTCCACACTCACCATCCCTGAGACTCCGTCCCTCTCATCTGTTCCACACTCACCATCCCTGAGACTCCCACCCCTCTCATCTGTTCCACACTCACCATCCCTGAGACTCTCGTCCCTCTCATCTGTTCCACACTCACCATCCCTGAGACTCCCGCCCCTCTCATCTGTTCCACACTCACCATCCCTGAGACTCCCGTCCCTCTCATCTGTTCCACACTCACCATCCCTGAGACTCCCGTCCCTCTCATCTGTTCCACACACACACCATCCCTGAGACTCCCGTCCCTCTCATCTGTTCCACACTCACCATCCCTGAGACTCCGCCCCTCTCATCTGTTCCACACACCATCCCTGAGACTCCCGTCCTTCTCATCTGTTCCACACACACACCATCCTGAGACTCCCGTCCCTCTCATCTGTTCCACACTCACCATCCCTGAGAGCTCCGTCCCTCTCATCTGTTCCACAACACACCATCCCTGAGACTCCCGTCCCTCTCATCTGTTCCACACTCACCATCCCTGAGACTCCCGTCCCTCTCATCTGTTCCACACAAATCCCTGAGACTCCGTCCCTCTCATCTGTTCCACACTCACCATCCCTGAGACTCCCGTCCCTCTCATCTGTTCCACACTCACCATCCCTGAGACTCCTGTCCCTCTCATCTGTTCCACACTCACCATCCCTGAGACTCCCGTCCCTCTCATCTGTTCCACACTCACCATCCCTGAGACTCCCGTCCCTCTCATCTGTTCCACACTCACCATCCCTGAGACTCCCGTCCCTCTCATCTGTTCCACACTCACCATCCCTGAGACTCCCGTCCCTCTCATCTGTTCCACACTCACCATCCCTGAGACTCCGTCCCTCTCATCTGTTCCACACTCACCATCCCTGAGACTCCCGTCCCTCTCATCTGTTCCACACTCACCATCCCTGAGACTCCCGTCCCTCTCATCTGTTCCACACTCACCATCCCTGAGACTCCCGTCCCTCTCATCTGTTCCACACTCACCATCCCTGAGACTCCCGTCCCTCTCATCTGTTCCACACTCACCATCCCTGAGACTCCCGTCCCTCTCATCTGTTCCACACTCACCATCCCTGAGACTCCCGTCCCTCTCATCTGTTCCACACTCACCATCCCTGAGACTCCCGTCCCTCTCATCTGTTCCACACTCACCATCCCTGAGACTCCGTCCCTCTCATCTGTTCCACACTCACCATCCCTGAGACTCCCGTCCCTCTCATCTGTTCCACACTCACCATCCCTGAGACTCCCGTCCCTCTCATCTGTTCCACACTCACCATCCCTGAGACTCCCGTCCCTCTCATCTGTTCCACACTCACCATCCCTGAGACTCCCGTCCCTCTCATCTGTTCCACACTCACCATCCCTGAGACTCCCGTCCTCTCATCTGTTCCCACTCACCATCCCTGAGACTCCGTCCCTCTCATCTGTTCCACACTCACCATCCCTGAGACTGCCGTCCCTCTCATCTGTTCCACACTCACCATCCCTGAGACTCCGTCCCTCTCATCTGTTCCACACTCACCATCCCTGAGACTCCCGTCCCTCTCATCTGTTCCACACTCACCATCCCTGAGACTCCCGTCCCTCTCATCTGTTCCACACTCACCATCCCTGAGACTCCCGTCCCTCTCATCTGTTCCACACTCACCATCCCTGAGACTCCCGTCCCTCTCATCTGTTCCACACTCACCATCCCTGAGACTCCCGTCCCTCTCATCTGTTCCACACTCACCATCCCTGAGACTCCCGTCCCTCTCATCTGTTCCACACTCACCATCCCTGAGACTCCCGTCCCTCTCATCTGTTCCACACTCACCATCCCTGAGACTCCGTCCCTCTCATCTGTTCCACACTCACCATCCCTGAGACTCCCGTCCCTCTCATCTGTTCCACACTCACCATCCCTGAGACTCCCGTCCCTCTCATCTGTTCCACACTCACCATCCCTGAGACTCCCGTCCCTCTCATCTGTTCCACACTCACCATCCCTGAGACTCCGTCCCTCTCATCTGTTCCACACTCACCATCCCTGAGACTCCCGTCCCTCTCATCTGTTCCACACTCACCATCCCTGAGACTCCCGTCCCTCTCATCTGTTCCACACTCACCATCCCTGAGACTCCCGTCCCTCTCATCTGTTCCACACTCACCATCCCTGAGACTCCCGTCCCTCTCATCTGTTCCACACTCACCATCCCTGAGACTCCCGTCTCAGTCATAGCAACACCGATTCTCTTTCTATCATCCAGTTCCCCTCCTCCTCCTCCACCTCCTTCCTCCTCTTCAAGAGTCGTCTTCCTCTTGCATTACTATTCACATCTGGAGGCACTATGCTGGAGGCACTATTCTTGAGGCACTCTCCTTGAGGCACTATCCTCGAGGCACTATTCTCTCCTAGTATCACCATCCACTTCTCTTCCTTTTAATTCTGTGGTTCACCCTAGTGTGTGATAGCTCGTTACTCTCAGTGTGAGTCTGAGTGGCACCCTCAGGTATCCTGAAGTAGTCCCTGGAGGAGGGGAGGAAGAGACGGCTATAATGACCCGCATTATACCACATTATACTCAGTCTTCCATTATAGACGAGAGCAATCCTCTCCATTATTTCCAATTTTAGGTTCAGCAATATTGCCGGGCAATTTTCCGGGCAGGTAAGCTGATTGGGCCTCTGATTAGCTGTGGCAGCGAGGCCACTTCACCAGGAAGTGTGCCACTCAGATCACTGAGTGCGACTAGCAAGCTAGCGCTTACCGCCATGTCTAGCCATGGTGACAATGGTTATAATAGCTCCAGGTGCTAGTAGACACCACTGTCTATAATAGCTCCAGGTGCTAGTAGACACCACTGTCTATAATAGCTCCAGGTGCTAGTAGACACCACTGTCTATAATAGCTCCAGGTGCTAGTAGACACCACTGTCTATAATAGCTCCAGGTGCTAGTAGACACCACTGTCTATAATAACTCCAGGTGCTAGTAGACACCACTGTCTATAATAACTCCATGTGCTAGTAGACAACACTGACTATAATAGCTCCAGGTGCTAGTAGACACCACTGTCTATAATAACTCCAGGTGCTAGTAGACAACACTGACTATAATAGCTCCAGGTGCTAGTAGACACCACTGTCTATAATAGCTCTAGATGCTAGTAGACACCACTGTCTATAATAACTCCAGGTGCTAGTAGACACCACTGTCTATAATAACTCCATGTGCTAGTAGACACCACTGACTATAATAGCTCCAGGTGCTAGTAGACACCACTGTCTATAATAGCTCCAGGTGCTAGTAGACACCACTGTCTATAATAGCTCCAGGTGCTAGTAGACACCACTGTCTATAATAGCTCTAGATGCTAGTAGACACCACTGTCTATAATAACTCCAGGTGCTAGTAGACACCACTGTCTATAATAACTCCAGGTGATAGTAGACACCACTGTCTATAATAGCTCCAGGTGCTAGTAGACACCACTGTCTATAATAACTCCAGGTGATAGTAGACACCACTGTCTATAATAGCTCCAGGTGCTAGTAGACCTGGAGATGGAGTCTACATGTGACTGTTTAGTGAACTATTAATCAGAATTAAGGTTGACAATTCGAATAAATTCTTTATAAATAAGACTCAAAACCTGGTTAACATCTCCGAAATTTCCGACATAATTCTACCCCCATTTAACCTCGAGTATTTGGGCAAGCCACTGACCAGGTGCCTTGATTGCATGCTCTTGCACTCTGCCCCAGACCCATGTTCCACGAACCCATCTTCCTGGAACTCCATGTTCATCAAAAACTCCAAGAAACCCCCATCAAGTGCCTTAAATAGTCAACGGAGAGGGAGCCTAGACACGGGGGTCATCCCACACCCATTAAAAACAACAGATAAAGCGTCACTCCACAAAGGCGACAGGAAAGCAATAGCAAAGAATTAGAGTCCATTAACACTAACCTTTCACATTATAGAAAATATTTGTGTTCTAAGAAGGAAGATCGTAAACCACTTGGATTTACTCACTACAACTGCACAACCCAGGACAGCGTGGGTTTACGTAGAGCAGGTCGTTCCTGCCTCTCGCCACCACTGGACCACTATGACATGGTCTTGGATGGTCGTTCCTGCCTCTCGCAACCACTGGACCACTATGATATGGTCTTGGATGGTCGTCCCTGTCTCTCGCCACCACTGGACCACTATGACATGGTCTTGGATGGTCGTTCCTGCCTCTCGCAACCACTGGACCACTATGATATGGTCTTGGATGGTCGTTCCTGCCTCTCGCAACCACTGGACCAATATGACATGGTCTTGGATGGTCGTTCCTGCCTCTCGCAACCACTGGACCACTATGACATGGTCTTGGATGGTCGCTCCTGCCTCTCGCAACCACTGGATCACTATGACATGGTCTTGGATGCAATGACCATCAAAAAGTGCGTGCCAAAGGATCAACTAAAATGGTGGACACGTGGATTTTCTTAACTTTACAAAAAAAGAGAACGCAAAAAGTAATAGCAAACAGAATAATGTCAGAGGCGGCCACAGTGAAATGCTGTGTTCCACAAGGCACAGTACTCCTTCCCATCCTTTTCATCATCCTCACAGCTGACATAAACAGTCATAAATCATAGCACCGTGGAATCCTTTGAACGTGTCATCCACAGAGGACACCACAAATCTCCAGGCAGATACAAACCAAGTTTCCAGTGGACATGGCAGGTTATATGAAGTTCAGCCAGGACAAATTTCAGTTACTACGTTATGGGCAAAGACGGATCTACTATGAAACTAATGAAGCTTAAGGGTGAGGGCCCCTAATCCCGGAGGGGCCCCAGAAGTCACCTTAGTCCACATTGTTTAAAAATTTTGGGTCTACTGTATGAGGAGTTTTTAAAAAATATTAATATAGTGTAATTCAATACAAAATAAGAGCGTGGTTGATCAGGCCTTGAGCCATCAAGATGCCTGGTCTGGGACCTGGGGTCCTAGACCAGGTATCCTTCAGGCATGACAGGGAGGGGGAGATACTAATTATAGATAGGTGACAAGAGAAAACAGAAGAGGAGGAGAGAAGAATCTGAACTATATTACATATCTAAGAATACGTTCATGCATCAGTATGTAAGGAAGGTGGGGAGGTTATGGTGGGGAGGTTATGGTGGGGAGGTTATGATAGGGAGGATATGATAGGAAGGATATGATGGAGAGGTTATGGTGGAAGGTTATGGTAGGAGGTTATGGTAGGATGTTATGGTAGGAGGTTATGATGGGGAGTTTATGGTGGGGAGGGAGGTGGGGGTTATGATGAGGAGAGGTGGAGAGGGATGTTGGGAGGCTAAGACACCTGGGGTGCATGACTGATCGCCGGGATCATTACCATTGTTGACATTAGTCTCTCTTGTTTGTCTCTTTTCATGGGGAGATGGCATGACCCCTGGGGAAGAGGTCAAGGGGTAAGGATGACCTCTTGGGGAAAGGTCATGGGAAAGATGACCCATGGGGAAGAGGTCAGGGGGTAAGGATGACCCCTGGGGAAGGAGTCAAGGGGTAAGGATGACCCCTGGGGAAGAGGTCAGGAGGGAAGGTTGACTCCCTGAAGAGAGGTCAGGGAGTAAGGATGAACCCTCGGGAAAAGGTCAGGAGCTAAGGATGACCTCTGGGGGTAAGGTCAGGGGAAAGATGACCCCTGGGGAAAAGGTCAGGGGGGAAGGTTGATCCCTGAAAAGAGGTCAGGGAGGACGGATGACCCCTGGGGGAGAGGTTAGCAAGGAGATGGGAAAACAAAGTCAAAGAAAAAAGAAGAGACACAGAGAGAGAGAGAGAGACAGACAGAGAGAGAGAGACAGAGAGAGAGGGACAGATAGAGAGAGACAGTGAGAGAGAGACAGAGAGAGACAGACAGAGACAGCCAGATAGACAGAGAGACAGACAGACAGAGAGACAGACAGACAGAGAGACAGACAGAGAGAGAGAGAGAGACAGAGAGAGAGGGACAGATAGAGAGAGACAGTGAGAGAGAGACAGAGACAGACAGAGACAGCCAGATAGACAGAGAGACAGACAGACAGAGAGACAGATAGAGAGAAAGAGAGAGACAGAGAGAGAGAGAGACAGACAGACAGACAGACAGACAGAGAGAGAGTGTAAAGCAAGAGGAAATGACAGCAGAGAGAGAGGAATGAAAATAAGAAATGTTTACAAAAGAAAAGTAGATGGAAGAAAGGAAATCGATTAGAAATATGAAGAGAATGATGGACGAATGGAAGGTGATAACGTTGGTAAGAAATAAAAGAAAGAGGAAACAAAGAAGGAAGAAACAAAGAAGGAGAAAACAAAGAAGGAGGAAACAAAGAAGGAGAAAACAAAGAAGGAGGAAACAAAGAAGGAGGAAACAAAGAAGGAGGAAACAAAGAAGGAAGGAAACAAAGAAGGAAGGAAACAAAGAAGGAAGGAAACAAGAAGGAGAAAACAAAGAAGGAGGAAACAAAGAAGGAAGGAAACAAAGAAGGAGGAAACAAAGAAGGAAGGAAACAAGAAGGAAGGAAACAAAGAAGGAAGGAAACAAAGAAGGAAGGAAACAAAGAAGGAAGGAAACAAAGAAGGAAGGAAACAAAGAAGGAGGAAACAAAGAAGGAAGGAAACAAAGAAGGAGAAAACAAAGAAGGAGGAAACAAAGAAGGAAGGAAACAAAGAAGGAGGAAACAAAGAAGGAAGGAAACAAAGAAGGAAGGAAACAAAGAAGGAAGGAAACAAAGAAGGAAGGAAACAAAGAAGGAGGAAACAAAGAAGGAAGAAACAAAGAAGGAAGAAACAAAGAAGGAGAAAACAAAGAAGGAGGAAACAAAGAAGGAAGAAACAAAGAAGGAGGAAACAAAGAAGGAGGAAACAAAGAAGGAAGAAACAAAGAAGGAGGAAACAAAGAAGGAGGAAACAAAGAAGGAAGGAACAAAGAAAGAGGAAACAAAGAAGGAGAGAAACAAAGAAGGAGGAAAGAGAAAATATCAGAATGACAGATGTGCAGAAGAAAGAAAAACTCGGAAAACAAGAGAGAAGTAAGTAAGGAAGGAAGGAAGGAAGGAAGGAAGGAAGGAAGGAAGGAAGGAATGAAGGAAGGAATGAAGGAAGGAAGGAAGGAAGGAAGTAAGGAAGGAAGGAAGGAAGGAAGGAAGGAAGGAATGAAGGAAGGAAGGAAGGAAGAAAGGAAGGAAGGAAGGAAGGAAGGAAGGAAGGAAGGAAGGAAGGAAGGAGTGGAGGGAGGGTACAGCTCCTTGAGTCACGCACAAGTGCTCTGGAGTGAGGATGACCCACCTCCAGATTACCCAGGGGATTAATCATCCTAATTAGGGTGTTTACCTGCATGATCCGGAGATTACCGGCGGCACGAGCCAGAAACACACACACTCACACACACACACACACACACACACACACACACACACACACACACACACACTGGCAGGGGAGGGTGTTGAAAAGTCGCGGTCCCTTAACATTTATTGAGATCTTTTTGTGTAATCGTCGGTACCCTTCTTTCCATTGGAGGTACCATGCGCCGTCTACCCAGCCTCTTGTATTAATTAAACAACGCCGTATTCCATATATTTTGAAGCATGTGTTGTAGGAGAAGTTAATTTTCAAACAACCTCCAGGAGAAATCTCAAAATATTTCCTCTAAACCTTTTTTCATTTATTTCTCCGAGGGTTTGGGTCCCCACACTTGCAACAGAGGCGCATCCCATCTATATCGTAATATGATTTTTAGAAATCAACGTCATAATGAGACACTTGTTTCACAAGTGTCTCATTATTCAACTTGTCACTTTTCTAAACTGCATCACATAAGCTAAAATTATTCTAAAAACAATGTTGACTTTGACTCGCATGTGTGTCTGTTGTCATCCCAAGGTTGTGGTGTGTAGAGGCGCTGCCACACACAGCTCTGTGTCTCAAGAGTAAGTCAAGAGCACCTTGCTGCCACACACAGCTCTGTGTCTCAAGAGTAAGTCAAGAGCACCTTGCTGCCACACACAGCTCTGTGTCTCAAGAGTAAGTCAAGAGCACCGTGCTGCCACACACAGCTCTGTGTCTCAAGTGTAAGTCAAGAGCACCTTGCTGCCACACACAGCTCTGTGTCTCAAGAGTAAGTCAAGAGCACCTTGCTGCCACACACAGCTCTGTGTCTCAAGAGTAAGTCAAGAGCACCTTGCTGCCACACACACTCTGTGTCTCAAGAGTAAGTCAAGAGCACCTTGCTGCCACACACAGTTCTGTGTCTCAAGAGTAAGTCAAGAGCACCTTGCTCCCACACACAGCTCTGTGTCTCAAGAGTAAGTCAAGAGCACCTTGCTGCCACACACAGCTCTGTGTCTCAAAAGTAAGTCAAGAGCACATTGCTACCACACACAGCTCTGTGTCTCAAGAGTATGTCAAGAGCACCTTGCTGCCACACACACATCTGTGTCTCAAGAGTAAGTCAAGAGCACCTTGCTGCCACACACGCTCTGTGTCTCAAGAGTAAGTCAAGAGCACCTTGCTGCCACACACAGCTCTGTGTCTCAAGAGTAAGTCAAGAGCACCTTGCTGCCACACACACCTCTGTGTCTCAAGAGTAAGTCAAGAGCAACGTGCTGCCACACACAGCTCTGTGTCTCAAGAGTAAGTCAAGAGCACCTTGCTGCCACACACAGCTCTGTGTCTCAAGAGTAAGTCAAGAGCACCTGCTGCCACACACAGCTCTGTGTCTCAAGAGTAAGTCAGGAGCACCGTGCTGCCACACACAGCTCTCTGTCTCAAGAGTAAGTCAGGAGCACCTTGCTGCCACACACACCTCTGTGTCTCAAGAGTAAGTCAAGAGCACCTTGCTGCCACACACAGCTCTGTGTCTCAAGAGTAAGTCAAGAGCACCGTGCTGCCACACACAGCTCTGTGTCTCAAGAGTAAGTCAAGAGCACCGTGCTGCCACACACACCTCTGTGTCTCAAGAGTAAGTCAAGAGCACCTTGCTGCCACACAAGCTCTGTGTCTCAAGAGTAAGTCAAGAGCACCTTGCTGCCACACACAGCTCTGTGTCTCACGAGTAAGTCAAGAGCACCGTGCTGCCACACACAGCTCTGTGTCTCAAGAGTAAGTCAAGAGCACCTTGCTGCCACACACAGCTCTGTGTCTCAAGAGTAAGTCAAGAGCACCGTGCTGCCACAAACAGCTCTGTGTCTCAAGAGTAAGTCAAGAGCACCTTGCTGACACACACAGCTCTGTGTCTCAAGAGTAAGTCAAGAGCACCTTGCTGCCACACACAGCTCTGTGTCTCAAGAGTAAGTCAAGAGCACATTGCTGCCACACACAGCTCTGTGTCTCAAGAGTAAGTCAAGAGCACCTTGCTGCCACAAACAGCTCTGTGTCTCAAGAGTAAGTCAAGAGCACCTTGCTGCCACACACAGCTCTGTGTCTCAAGAGTAAGTCAAGAGCACCGTGCTGCCACACACAGCTCTGTGTCTCAAGAGTAAGTCAAGAGCACCGTGCTGCCACACACACCTCTGTGTCTCAAGAGTAAGTCAAGAGCACCTTGCTGCCACACACAGCTCTGTGTCTCAAGAGTAAGTCAAGAGCACCTTGCTGCCACACACAGCTCTGTGTCTCAAGAGTAAGTCAAGAGCACCGTGCTGCCACACACAGCTCTGTGTCTCAAGAGTACGTCAAGAGCACCTTGCTGCCACACACAGCTCTGTGTCTCAAGAGTAAGTCAAGAGCACCTTGCTGCCACACACAGCTCTGTGTCTCAAGAGTAAGTCAAGAGCACCGTGCTGCCACACACAGCTCTGTGTCTCAAGAGTAAGTCAAGAGCACCTTGCTGACACACACAGCTCTGTGTCTCAAGAGTAAGTCAAGAGCACCTTGCTGCCACACACAGCTCTGTGTCTCAAGAGTAAGTCAAGAGCACATTGCTGCCACACACAGCTCTGTGTCTCAAGAGTAAGTCAAGAGCACCTTGCTGCCACACACAGCTCTGTGTCTCAAGAGTAAGTCAAGAGCACCTTGCTGCCACACACAGCTCTGTGTCTCAAGAGTAAGTCAAGAGCACCGTGCTGCCACACACAGCTCTGTGTCTCAAGAGTAAGTCAAGAGCACCTTGCTGCCACACACCCTCTGTGTCTCAAGAGTAAGTCAAGAGCACCTTGCTGCCACACACAGCTCTGTGTCTCAAGAGTAAGTCAAGAGCACCTTGCTGCACACACACCTCTGTGTCTCAAGAGTAAGTCAAGAGCACCTTGCTGCCACACACAGTTCTGTGTCTCAAGAGTAAGTCAAGAGCACCTTGCTGCCACACACAGCTCTGTGTCTCAAGAGTAAGTCAAGAGCACCTTGCTGCCACACACAGCTCTGTGTCTCAAGAGTAAGTCAAGAGCACATTGCTGCCACACACAGCTCTGTGTCTCAAGAGTATGTCAAGAGCACCTTGCTGCCACACACACATCTGTGTCTCAAGAGTAAGTCAAGAGCACCTTGCTGCCACACACAGCTCTGTGTCTCAAGAGTAAGTCAAGAGCACCTTGCTGCCACACACAGCTCTGTGTCTCAAGAGTAAGTCAAGAGCACCTTGCTGCCACACACAGCTCTGTGTCTCAAGAGTAAGTCAAGAGCACCTTGCTGCCACACACAGCTCTGTGTCTCAAGAGTAAGTCAAGAGCACCTTGCTGCCACACACACCTCTGTGTCTCAAGAGTAAGTCAAGAGCACCTTGCTGCCACACACAGCTCTGTGTCTCAAGAGTAAGTCAAGAGCACCTTGCTGCCACACACAGCTCTGTGTCTCAAGAGTAAGTCAAGAGCACCGTGCTGCCACACACAGCTCTGTGTCTCAAGAGTAAGTCAAGAGCACCTTGCTGCCACACACACCTCTGTGTCTCAAGAGTAAGTCAAGAGCACCTTGCTGCCACACACAGCTCTGTGTCTCAGAGTAAGTCAAGAGCACCTTGCTGCCACACACAGCTCTGTGTCTCAAGAGTAAGTCAAGAGCACCTTGCTGCCACACACACCTCTGTGTCTCAAGAGTAAGTCAAGAGCACCTTGCTGCCACACACAGCTCTGTGTCTCAAGAGTAAGTCAAGAGCACCTTGCTGCCACACACAGCTCTGTGTCTCAAGAGTAAGTCAAGAGCACCGTGCTGCCACACACACCTCTGTGTCTCAAGAGTAAGTCAAGAGCACCTTGCTGCCACACACAGCTCTGTGTCTCAAGAGTAAGTCAAGAGCACCGTGCTGCCACACACAGCTCTGTGTCTCAAGAGTAAGTCAAGAGCACCTTGCTGACATCACAGCTCTGTGTCTCAAGAGTAAGTCAAGAGCACCTTGCTGCCACACAGCTCTGTGTCTCAGAGTAAGTCAAGAGCATTGTGCCACACAAGCTCTGTGTCTCAGAGTAAGTCAAGAGCACCTTGCTGCACACACAGCTCTGTGTCTCAAGAGTAAGTCAAGGCACCTTGTGACACGCTCTGTGTCTCAAGAGTAGTCAAGAGCACCGTGCCACACACAGCTCTGTGTCTCAAGAGTAAGTCAAGAGCACCTTGCTGCCACACACAGCTCTGTGTCTCAAGAGTAAGTCAAGAGCACCTTTGCTGCCACACACAGCTCTGTGTCTCAAGAGTAAGTCAAGAGCCCCTTGCTGACACACACAGCTCTGTGTCTCAAGAGTAAGTCAAGAGCACCTTGCTGCCACACACAGCTCTGTGTCTCAAGAGTAAGTCAAGAGCACCGTGCTGCCACACACAGCTCTGTGTCTCAAGAGTAAGTCAAGAGCACCTTGCTGACACACACAGCTCTGTGTCTCAAGAGTAAGTCAAGAGCACCTTGCTGCCACACACAGCTGTGTCTCAAGAGTAAGTCAAGAGCACATTGCTGCCACACACAGCTCTGTGTCTCAAGAGTAAGTCAAGAGCACCTTGCTGCCACACACAGCTCTGTGTCTCAAGAGTAAGTCAAGAGCACCTTGCTGCCACACACAGCTCTGTGTCTCAAGAGTAAGTCAAGAGCACCGTGCTGCCACACACAGCTCTGTGTCTCAAGAGTAAGTCAAGAGCACCTTGCTGCCACACACAGCTCTGTGTCTCAAGAGTAAGTCAAGAGCACCGTGCTGCCACACACAGCTCTGTGTCTCAAGAGTAAGTCAAGAGCACATTGCTGCCACACACAGCTCTATGTCTCAAGAGTAAGTCAAGAGCACCTTGCTGCCACACACAGCTCTGTGTCTCAAGAGTAAGTCAAGAGCACCTTGCTGCCACACACAGCTCTGTGTCTCAAGAGTAAGTCAAGAGCACTTGCTGCCACACACAGCTCTGTGTCTCAAGAGTAAGTCAAGAGCACCTTGCTGCCACACACACCTCTGTGTCTCAAGAGTAAGTCAAGAGCACCTTGCTGCCACACACAGCTCTGTGTCTCAAGAGTAAGTCAAGAGCACCTTGCTGCCACACACACCTCTGTGTCTCAAGAGTAAGTCAAGAGCACCTTGCTGCCACACACAGTCTGTGTCTCAAGAGTAAGTCAAGAGCACCTTGCTGCCACACACAGCTCTGTGTCTCAAGAGTAAGTCAAGAGCACCTTGCTGCCACACACAGCTCTGTGTCTCAAGAGTAAGTCAAGAGCACATTGCTGCCACACACAGCTCTGTGTCTCAAGAGTATGTCAAGAGCACCTTGCTGCCACACCACACTCTGTGTCTCAAGAGTAAGTCAAGAGCACCTTGCTGCCACACACAGTTCTGTGTCTCAAGAGTAAGTCAAGAGCACCTTGCTGCCACACACAGCTCTGTGTCTCAAGAGTAAGTCAAGAGCACCTTGCTGCCACACACACTCTGTGTCTCAAGAGTAAGTCAAGAGCACCTTGCTGCCACACACAGCTCTGTGTCTCAAGAGTAAGTCAGAGCACCTTGCTGCCACACACACTCTGTGTCTCAAGAGTAAGTCAAGAGCACCTTGCTGCCACACACACCCTCTGTGTCTCAAGAGTAAGTCAAGAGCACCGTGCTGCCACACACAGCTCTGTGTCTCAAGAGTAAGTAAAGAGCACCGTGCTGCCCACACACCTCTGTGTCTCAAGAGTAAGTCAAGAGCACCTTGCTGCCACACACAGCTCTGTGTCTCAAGAGTAAGTCAAGAGCACCTTGCTGCCACACAAGCTCTGTGTCTCAAGAGTAAGTCAAGAGCACCGTGCTGCCACACACAGCTCTGTGTCTCAAGAGTAAGTCAAGAGCACCTTGCTGCCACACACACCTCTGAGTCTCAAGAGTAAGTCAAGAGCACCTTGCTGCCACACACAGCTCTGTGTCTCATGAGTAAGTCAAGAGCACCTTGCTGCCACACACACCTCTGTGTCTCAAGAGTAAGTCAAGAGCACCTTGCTGCCACACACACCTCTGTGTCTCAAGAGTAAGTCAAGAGCACCTTGCTGCCACACACAGCTCTGTGTCTCAAGAATAAGTCAAGAGCACCTTGCTGCCACACACAGCTCTGTGTCTCAAGAGTAAGTCAAGAGCACCGTGCTGCCACACACACCTCTGTGTCTCAAGAGTAAGTCAAGAGCACCTTGCTGCCACACACAGCTCTGTGTCTCAAGAGTAAGTCAAGAGCACCGTGCTGCCACACACCTCTGTGTCTCAAGAGTTGTGGTGTATATTGTGAAGTGTTGTGATGTATATTGTGAAGTGTTGTGGTGTATATTGTGAAGTGTTGTGATGTATATTGTGAAGTGTTGTGATGTATATTGTAAAGTGTTGTGGTGTATATTGTGGAGTGTTGTGATGTATATTGTGAAGTGTTGTGGTGTATATTGTGAAGTGTTGTGATGTATATTGTGAAGTGTTGTGATGTATATTGTGAAGTGTTGTGGTGTATATTGTGAAGTGTTGTGATGTATATTGTGAAGTGTTGTGGTGTATATTGTGAAGTGTTGTGATGTATATTGTGGAGTGTTGTGATGTATATTGTAAAGTGTTGTGGTGTATATTGTGAAGTGTTGTGGTGTATATTGTGAAGTGTTGTGATGTATATTGTGGAGTGTTGTGATGTATATTGTAAAGTGTTGTGATGTATATTGTGAAGTGTTGTGGTGTATATTGTGAAGTGTTATGATGTATATTGAGAAGTGTTGTGGTGTATATTGTGAAGTGTTGTGATGTATATTATGAAGTGTTGTGGTGTATATTGTGAAGTGTTGTGGTGTATATTGTAAAGTGTTGTGATGTATATTGTGAAGTGTTGTGGTGTATATTGTGAAGTGTTGTGGTGTATATTGTGAAGTGTTGTGATGTATATTGTGAAGTGTTGTGATGTATATTGTGAAGTGTTGTGGTGTATATTGTGAAGTGTTGTGATGTATATTGTGAAGTGTTGTGGTGTATATTGTGAAGTGTTGTGATGTATATTGTGGAGTGTTGTTATGTATATTGTAAAGTGTTGTGGTGTATATTGTGAAGTGTTGTGGTGCATATTGTGAAGTGTTGTGATGTATATTGTGGAGTGTTGTGATGTATATTGTAAAGTGTTGTGGTGTATATTGTGAAGTGTTGTGGTGTATATTGTGAAGTGTTGTGATGTATATTGTGAAGTGTTGTGGTGTATATTGTGAAGTGTTATGATGTATATTGTGAAGTGTTGTGGTGTATATTGTGAAGTGTTGTGATGTATATTGTGAAGTGTTGTGGTGTATATTGTGAAGTGTTGTGGTGTATATTGTAAAGTGTTGTGATGTATATTGTGAAGTGTTGTGGTGTATATTGGGAAGTGTTGTGATGTATATTGTGAAGTGTTGTGATGTATATTGTGAAGTGTTGTGGTGTATATTGTGAAGTGTTGTGGTGTATATTGTGAAGTGTTGTGATGTATATTGTGAAGTGTTGTGGTGTATATTGTGAAGTGTTGTGAAGTATATTGTGAAGTGTTGTGGTGTATATTGTGAAGTGTTGTGGTGTATATTGTGAAGTGTTGTGATGTATATTGTCAAGTGTTGTGGTGTATATTGTGAAGTGTTGTGGTGTATATTGTGAAGTGTTGTGGTGTATATTGTGAAGTATTGTGATGTATATTGTGGAGTGTTGTGATGTATATTGTGAAGTGTTGTGGTGTATATTGTGAAGTGTTGTGGTGTATATTGTGAAGTGTTGTGATGTATATTGTGAAGAGTTGTGGTGTATATTGTGAAGTGTTGTGATGTATATTGTGAAGTGTTGTGGTGTATATTGTGAAGTGTTGTGATGTATATTGTGAAGTGTTGTGGTGTATATTGTGAAGTGTTGTGGTGTATATTGTGAAGTGTTGTGGTGTATATTGTGAAGTGTTGTGGTGTATATTGTGAAGTGTTGTGGTGTATATTGTGAAGTGTTGTGGTGTATATTGTGAAGTGTTGTGGTGTATATTGTGAAGTGTTGTGGTGTATATTGTGAAGTGTTGTGGTGTATATTGTGAAGTGTTGTGATGTATATTTTGAAGTGTTGTGGTGTATATTGTGAAGTGTTGTGATGTATATTGTGAAGTGTTGTGGTGTATATTGTGAAGTGTTGTGGTGTATATTGTGAAGTGTTGTGGTGTATATTGGATGTATATTGTGAAGTGTTGTGATGTATATTGTGATGTATATTGTGGAGTATTGTGAGTTGATGTATATTGTGTAGTGTTATGATAAGCTGTTACGTCACTTGTCGATATACTGACGTGTGTCGTGCGTTTTCTTCGTCAGGAAACAAGACTTGAGCGTTTCCTGAAGCAGGTCTTTGTGTTAAGCTGACCCCTGATAAGTTGTAAAGCTTCTACTTCCAAAGTAAAGCCTGTTGTAGTCAGCGTTGACTGGTTAATTGTGCTTAAAGCCTTTCAAAGTATCATTAAGGCTGCATGTCACCTGTTCACCACCACTCAAGAATAATTTAATCCCTAAAGCAGGGATTAAAATAATCTCTCAGTGTATATACACCCGAGAGACAGACGCTTCTTGGTGTAAAAGTATCCGGTGGGATCAAATCCTTAAACTTAAAAAAAATATATTTGACTAGCTAAAAATAACCCTTAACTGGGCTTTACGAGAGTAATAAAGGTAGAATTGCTAAAGCAAGTTAGTTAACTTAATATTATAACTAACTATTATTAGCAATAAATGATAGAAGTATATACATACTGTTTATATGCAAAATATCATTATCAAGGAACAGTTCCTTGATAATGAGAGAAATCACGAAAGCGCTTGGCAGTTCACTATTCTTCCACAGTGGTTTTGAATATTGTTATATCATCCGTTTACTGTGATCTTACTATATCTTATATCCGCAGTAACAAGAAGCTTTATACAAGGTTATTAAAGATTACTAAAAGCCACACTTAGGCCTCCTCGCTTAAGAGGCATAGTCTGGAGGCCTAGTCTGGAGGCCTAGTCTGGAAGCCTAGTCTGGAGGCCTAGTCTGGGACCCGGCCGGAAGTGGCTTCAGGTAACCTGGAGAAGAGGAACTTTATGGCGGAGTTTCAGTCCATTTTGTGCCATTGTCAAGTAGCAGATATGGTGTTCCAGTCACGGTACTGTGACTGTGAGGTTACTTGTGAATTGTTCCAGCCACGGTACTGTGACTGTGAGGTTACTTGTGATTTGTTCCAGCCACAATACTGTGACTGTGAGGTTACTTGTGAATTGTTCCAGCCACGGTACTGTGACTGTGAGGTTACTTGTGAATTGTTACAGCCACGGTACTGTGACTGTGAGGTTACTTGTGAATTATTACAGCCACGGTACTGTGACTGTGAGGTTACTTGTGAATTGTTACAGCAACGTACTGTGACTGTGAGGTTACTTGTGAATTGTTCAGCACGGTACTGTGACTGTGAGGTTACTTTGAATTGTTACAGCCACGGTACTGTGACTGTGAGGTTACTTGAATTGTTCCAGCCACGGTACTGTGACTGTGAGTTACTTGAATTGTTCCAGCCACGGTACTGTGACTGTGAGGTTACTTGTGAATTGTTCCAGCCCGGTACTGTGACTGTGAGGTTACTTGTGAATTGTTCCAGCCACGGTACTGTGACTGTGAGGTTACTGTGAATTGTTCCAGCCACGTACTGTGACTGTGAGGTTACTTGGTTGTTCCAGCCACGGTACTGTGACTGTGAGGTTACTGGAATTGTTCAGCAACGGTACTGTGACTGTTAGGTTACTTGGAATTATTCCAGCACGGTACTGTGACTGTGAGTTACTTGTGAATTGTTCCAGCCACGGTACTGTGACTGTGAGGTTACTTGTGAATTGTTCCAGCAACGGTACTGTGACTGTTAGGTTACTTGTGAATTATTCCAGCCACGGTACTGTGACTGTGAGGTTACTTGTGAATTGTTCCAGCAACGGTACTGTGACTGTTAGGTTACTTGTGATTATTCCAGCCACGGTACTGTGACTGTGAGGATTGATTGTTCCAGCAAGGTATGTGACTGTTAGGTTACTTGGAATTATTCCAGCCACGGTACTGTGACTGTTAGGTTACTTGAATTATTACAGCCACGGTACTGTGTGTGAGGTTACTTGTGAATTATTCAGCCAGGTACTGTGACTGTTAGGTTACTTGGATTATTACAGCCACGGTACTGTGACTGTGAGGTTACTTGAATTGTTCCAGCCACGGTACTGTGACTGTGAGGTTCGTGAATTGTTCCAGCCACGGTACTGTGACTGTGAGGTTACTTGTTGTTCCAGCCGGTACTGTGACTGTGAGGTTACTTGAATTGTTCCAGCCACGGTACTGTGACTGTGAGGTACTGTGAATTGTTCCAGCCACGGTACTGTGACTGTGAGGTTACTTGTGAATTGTTCCAGCCACGGTCTGTGACTGTGAGGTTACTTGTGAATTGTTCCAGCAACGGTACTGTGACTGTTAGGTTACTTGTGAATTATTCCAGCCACGGTACTGTGACTGTTAGGTTACTTGTGAATTATTACAGCCACGGTACTGTGACTGTGAGGTTACTTGTGAATTATTACAGCCACGGTACTGTGACTGTTAGTTACTTGTGAATTATTACAGCCACGGTACTGTGACTGTGAGGTTACCTGTGAATTGTTACAGCCACGGTACTGTGACTGTGAGGTTACTTGTGAATTATTACAGCCACGGTACTGTGACTGTGAGGTTACCTGTGAATTGTTACAGCCACGGTACTGTGACTGTGAGGTTACTTGTGAATTATTACAGCCACGGTACTGTGACTGTGAGGTTACCTGTGAATTGTTACAGCCACGGTACTGTGACTGTGAGGTTACTTGTGAATTGTTACAGCCACGGTACTGTGACTGTGAGGTTACTTGAATTATTACAGCCACGGTACTGTGACTGTGAGGTTACTTATGAATTTTACAGCCACGGTACTGTGACTGTGAGGTTACTTGTGAATTGTTACAGCCACGGTACTGTGACTGTGAGGTTACTGTAGATTATTACACACAGGTACTGTGACTGTGAGGTTACTTGAATTGTTACAGCCACGGTACTGTGACTGTGAGGTTACTGTGAATTGTTACAGCCACGGTACTGTGACTGTTAGGTTACTTGTGAATTATTCCAGCCACGGTACTGTGACTGTGAGGTTACTTGATGAATTTTACAGCCACGGTACTGTGACTGTGAGGTTACTTGTGAATTGTTACAGCCACGGTACTGTGACTGTGAGGTTACTTGTGAATTATTACAGCCACGGTACTGTGACTGTTAGGTTACTTGTGAATTATTACAGCCACGGTACTGTGACTGTGAGGTTACTTGTGAATTATTACAGCCACGGTACTGTGACTGTGAGGTTACTTGTGAATTGTTACAGCCACGGTACTGTGACTGTGAGGTTACTTGTGAATTGTTACAGTTACGGTACTGTGACTGTGAGGTTACTTGTGAATTGTTACAGCCACGGTACTGTGACTGTTAGGTTACTTGTGAATTATTACAGCCACGGTACTGTGACTGTGAGGTTACTTGTGAATTGTTACAGCCACGGTACTGTGACTGTGAGGTTACTTGTGAATTGTTACAGCCACGGTACTGTGACTGTGAGGTTACTTGTGAATTATTCCAGCCACGGTACTGTGACTGTGAGGTTACTTGTGAATATTTTCAGCCACGGTACTGTGACTGTGAGGTTACTTGTGAATTGTTCCAGCCACGGTATTGTGACTGTGAGGTTACTTGTGAATTATTCCAGCAATGGTACTGTGACTGTGAGGTTACTTGTGAATTATTCCAGCCACGGTACTGTGACTGTGAGGTTACTTGTGAATTGTTCCAGCCACGGTACTGTGACTGTGAGGTTACTTGTGAATTGTTCCAGCCACGGTACTGTGACTGTGAGGTTACTTGTGAATTGTTCCAGCCACGGTACTGTGACTGTGAGGTTACTTGTGAATTGTTCCAGCCACGGTACTGTGACTGTGAGGTTACTTGTGAATTGTTCCAGCCACGGTACTGTGACTGTGAGGTTACTTGTGAATTGTTCCAGCCACGGTACTGTGACTGTGAGGTTACTTGTGAATTGTTCCAGCCACGGTACTGTGACTGTGAGGTTACTTGTGAATTGTTCCAGCCACGGTACTGTGACTGTGAGGTTACTTGTGAATTGTTCCAGCCACGGTACTGTGACTGTGAGGTTACTTGTGAATTGTTCCAGCCACGGTACTGTGACTGTGAGGTTACTTGAATTGTTCCAGCCACGGTACTGTGACTGTGAGGTTACTTGTGAATTGTTCCAGCCACGGTACTGTGACTGTGAGGTTACTTGTGAATTGTTCCAGCCACGGTACTGTGACTGTGAGGTTACTTGTGAATTGTTCCAGCCACGGTACTGTGACTGTGAGGTTACTTGAATTGTTCCAGCCACGGTACTGTGACTGTGAGGTTACTTGTGAATTGTTCCAGCCACGGTACTGTGACTGTGAGGTTACTTGTGAATTGTTCCAGCCACGGTACTGTGACTGTGAGGTTACTTGTGAATTGTTCCAGCCACGGTACTGTGACTGTGAGGTTACTTGTGAATTGTTCCAGCCACGGTACTGTGACTGTGAGGTTACTTGTGAATTGTTCCAGCCACGGTACTGTGACTGTGAGGTTACTTGTGAATTGTTCCAGCCACGGTACTGTGACTGTGAGGTTACTTGTGAATTGTTCCAGCCACGGTACTGTGACTGTGAGGTTACTTGTGAATTGTTCCAGCCACGGTACTGTGACTGTGAGGTTACTTGTGAATTGTTCCAGCCACGGTACTGTGACTGTGAGGTTACTTGTGAATTGTTCCAGCCACGGTACTGTGACTGTGAGGTTACTTGTGAATTGTTCCAGCCACGGTACTGTGACTGTGAGGTTACTTGTGAATTGTTCCAGCCACGGTACTGTGACTGTGAGGTTACTTGTGAATTGTTCCAGCCACGGTACTGTGACTTGCCATTCATCATTGAGTTGTCCTACACAAGTGTGAATGAACAACTCAAGAAAACATTCTGCTCTGTTGCTGAATTAAGACATTGTAAATGGCGAGCGAAAACGAATTCACTCACATATAAGAGTAGAACACATTTTGAAGCTAGTGTCAGATACAGACATATAGATTTAGATATTAGATGCAGATATTGATATTGGATATTACCCAGTGAGCGTCTTGCTAGTACATAAATACTTGGAGGTAATGCAATGTGGCGCAATAGTTAAATACAAGTGATGGTCGTTAAAGATGATTGGAATGCATTGAAGAGAATTAAAAACTAATCTAGCCTGATTTAGTCCCTGTTCTTAATCGACTCCGAACTTAAACGGAGTGAAGAGGTTCCAAGAGTATTATTCCTCTGATTGGTTTGAAGGCTAAAAAAAAATAATAATTGGTAAGACGTGATTGAGGTTTGTCACGTTATTATTCCTGGCGTTATGTCACGTGTCAATCATCATTTGTCTAAATGATTATGCCAAATTAACGACCGTTTACAAGGAACTAAGAGAAATATATATTAATATTTACGCTGTGTTTTTCTCAGTATCTTTCATGTTGATATAAGAAAGCTGGTGTCCAGCCCGGTGCATTTTAATGACAATCATTGTCAACATCTAATTAGTGACAAACGGTATACAATTCAGATGTAATTACACGGGGGTCATAACTAATTACACGCAATTAAAGGCGGGTTACACACGCTTGCCCACCCAGTGTAAAGATCCCAGACTGATCACACCAGGTTAATCACCGCTTGTAAAGATTTCTGACTGATTGTACTTGATTAAGCACTAAGTGTACATGATTAGGCACTGATTATATATGATTAGAGGCGGGTCGTGTATTATCACCTGGTGTTCGTGTGTTCACCAGGGATTAATCTCAGCGCAAGAACCAAGTCACCTGCGATTTAAGGCTCAGCTTAAAGCGGCTTTCTCCCATAATGCAGCTTTTATAAGCTTACTAAATGGAATTATGAGCCACGCTGTGGGTGGCCAGACTAAGCTTGTTGTGATTATAGGAAAGATTTACTGTCAATAGGGAATGTATTTGAGTTACTTTTGTAGAAGGAACTTTAAAAGTTTTGATACGGAACTTTATGAAAATTCGAAGAAAGCAAAGTCAGTCAAATATGCAAACACTTCATCCAGTTCCCCGGTGGTGGTGGGTCGTGTGCCCAGAATGCCGCAAGCATTTCCTCTCTGGATCGCAACACTGAGTTTCTGGAAAAGGAAGCTAGTCGTCTCTCTGGGGTTCCTTGGTTTCCGTGATGAGTTTGTCACACAACTTTTTCAGAATCATAATCCACACTTGCCTCACGCTCCGAGGGTCCCAGGTCCTATTGGGACGCAGTTATAGCATGGTAGCAGGCCGCTGTATTTGTTAATCTTCTGGGTTTCCCTGAAGCTGACTGCCCCGCACCTTCACTTCGGAGTATTGTAGGTTGGTGTCAGCTAATGTTGATGTACAGGTGTAGTCCCGTGCAGTCTGCTTACTGAAGACACTTGTGCAACGTTTCGGAATACTGGGGAAACGTTTCGCTAGCCAGTGGCTTCTTCAGTCCAATACTGAGAAAAAACAGAGGAAGATGAGGAATACAAAGAAGGCACTGACAGACGAAACGTTTCCTTCATAAAGATTCCTAAATGTTGCACAAGTGTCTCAAGTTGCTTAGGCGCTTCTACTTCGATGAAGTTTGGGTGCCATACACGAGGCCAAACATGCAAGTAATGCCACCTGTGTTGCCTTGCGCACCCCTGTACTTTCCAGTCACACTGGAAGTATTGTTTGGTCCCACTGGTGATCTTCCAGTGACAGATTTAGTGTCTTCCCGAATATTGATCTCAGGAGTGTCATACCCCCTCAGTTTTTTAGCTGTCAAGGGAGGATACACGCGTCAAGAAATAGGTGTTTCGTAGCTCGTTTACTAGCGCACTCAGCTCACACACTGAGGTCAGGGTTTGATCCACCGGTACGGCAGGAAAACATTAGGATGTGTTTCCATAAGACACGTGCTGTTTCTGTTCACCCATCAGTAAAATAGGTACCTGGGTGTTAGTCGACTGGTGTGGGTCGCATCCTGGGACAAAATTGACCTAATCTGCCTGAAATGCTCAGCATAACAAGCCGCTTTCTATATACAGTAGCAGTATGCCATTGATGTCAGCTAGACCTGTATACCTTGTACATGTACTTGTAGAAGTAAAGATATTATTAATATAATGTTAGACACCTCGTGAGATGGAGGACACTCAATTCACTTATTTTCTCCATCTTCTGGTTATTCATTTTGTCTTCGAGGACTGTTGATCACCTGACAACCCAGCGATGTCCCAGTAGACTCAACTTAGTAGCGATGTCAGTTGAGGCTTTAAGTAGGATGGTTCTAATAACATTGACTATATCCTGGCTTGTCGAGATGATTTCACACTTGGAAGAGTTGACGATGAGTTTCAGTGGTTGTCCACGTGACTTCAGCAGTGCTAGGTGCGCTACTAGGAACCTCCTGCGGACCTGCCGGAGAGCCATCATCCTGATACCAGATGTTGAGTTCGCTGCTGGCTGTAAATGATCTTACCAACGCAGAAGAGGAATGAAGCGACCGAGTGGTCCTGCTGGTCGCCCTCTGACCAGGTGACTTCATGTTCAGCGACCAATGACAGCTGAACCAAAACGAAAAAGACAGAGAAATACTCATGAACAGCTGCCAAGACTTTTTTTTACTAGGCTAAAGGAATTCCTGAAGTCTAGTTTAACTAAGCCTTATTTAAGCCATTATTGCAAGTGACGCTGCTTCACTGCCTTCAGAGATTACAGAGCCAAGATGATTTGGCTGAAGCAATCTGACAGCTTGTTTGGCTGGGGAAGCTGACAGCTTGTTTAGCTGGGGAAGCTGACAGCTTGTTTGGCTGGGGAAGCTGACAGCTTATTTCAGTTTTTTATTTAAGAAACACATAAAAGTACATTAACAACAACCTTTGCAAAACTATGCAAAACTTTAACATTTCATAATGACAATGATACAATGAAAATTCTTATCTGATACCACTCACTTGTGGTTTCTGAACATAAACACTTAGAAGCTAAACATCATACAGATAAAATATAAAACCCTGTGTTCCACAAAAACCATGAACACAGGACACTATATACCATATGGTAAGAACAAAGTACCTCTACATAGGACCTATATGCAAGAATATCACTAAATATCTCTAACCAAAGAGGCCATAGGCCTCTGATATTTCAGTTATTACTTTTAACTACATAAGGAAGTCACGTGACTTTTGCTGACCGTTTTCTAAACGCAGTTTGTGGAAACTCTTACTAGTTTTATTTGATCTATTACATCACTAATGTAATCTATTCTAAAATAATCTGTATTTCATCACGTTGCAAGGCAATCTATTGTCTATTTCATCACGTTCTAAAATAATCTATTATTTATTTTATCACGTTCTAAAGTAATCTATTGTATGTTATTATTGTTACATCACGCTCTAAGGTAATCCGTCTGGTAATTACCTTATCACCAGACAGTAACCTAGCATCAGTATTATTAGCCGTCACCTGACTTGATGTAACCTGACCTTATTTGACCTGACCTGACCTCACCTGACGTGCTGTTGACACTTATTGATAAGACAGGTGCATGACTGACGCTTTCCGTGCGTGAGCAAGCATCTTTGACGGCAGTCGGAGGCCGCGAGGACCGGAGACCGGTATGGCGAGGACCGGAGACCGGTATGGCGAGGACCGGAGACCGGTATGGCGAGGACCGGAGACCGGTATGGCGAGGACCAGAGACCGGTATGGCGAAGACCAGAGACCGGTATGGCGAGGACCGGAGACCGGTATGGCGAGGACCGGAGACCGGTATGGCGAGGACCAGAGACCGGTATGGCGAGACCGTGAGGACCAGTATGGCGAGCCGGTATGGCGAGACCGAGTATGGCGAGGACCGGAGACCGGTATGGCGAGGACCGGAGACCGGTATGGCGAGGACCAGAGACCGGTATCTCGAGAACTAGTCACCAATATCAATACAATCAGAAACCAGTTAGAAAACAGACGAAATCGGATTAAGACAAGACGAAAAATCATGAAACTCAGAACAAGCGATCAGGAACTGGATGTTGGAAGTACCTGATTCCTAGATATCCTGATTACCTTGATACACCTATTGGAATTATACACCGATTACGAATTACCTGCCATCTTGCATGTTTAAGAAACACACAGTGCAAAATATTTAACAGATTTCCGTTTCACACTCATAAGACATTAGGGCGTTACCTCTCTGGATGGTCACTGTCTTACCAACCAAGTACTCATATTTTACACTCGTATGATAGGAGAGTGTTACCTCTCTGGATGGTCACTGTCTCTGAACCTACAACCCTTTCTTCCCACTCACATGACTGGAGGACACTACCTCTCTGGATGGCTGCTGTCTGCCAAACTACAACCCAGCCATAAACCAGATAAAAACTACGATAAACCAAAATTACAAAGCGAACAGCAGTAAAAACTAGACAAAGAACTGAAAAAAATAGTATTTCCGAGGCGAAATAACCCAGAATCTAGGAATCTAAATAATTAGAACCTCAGGAAGATTAGGAGGCGAAATTCATGGAGGTGAGTAAACTAGAAAACTCGGAGAAGCGGATGAGTAAGACGCAGGGAGGTGGATAAGACGCCAGGGGTGTCATTAGTGGCGTGAGACAAGATAATGGAGGTGGCATGTCTGGTGGCGGTAACCAGAGCCATTCCCTAGCAACGAGTGCCACAATTACCGCACCTGTTGCATGATACTCTCTCTCTCCCTCCCCCCTAGTGCCATCCCCCTACCCGCCCCCAGTGGCAGAGTTATGTACCTGGCACCCCCACTACTCCTACTGATCCCTGGGGGCTGACGTGATGGTGTGGTGAGGAGTGGTGCTGGTGTGTGTGTGTGTGTGTGTGTGTACTCATCTATTTGTACTCACCTCTTGGTGGTTGCAGGGGTCGATTCATAGCTCCTGGTTCCTCCTCTTCACTGATTGCTACTAGTGTGTGTGTGTGTGTGTGTGTGTGTGTGTGTGTGTGTGTGTGTGTGTGTGTGTTGTACAAGTGCTAAAGAGGACTTTGAAGTCCACACCGAGACTATCTGCTGAGAAGAACTATTTATTACTGCCTAGATGTGGGACTATCGTGTACTATCTAGGTGTGAGAGACAAGGATAGTAAAGCAGCCAGGCAGCGAGACAGACAACGAGACAGAGACATAGAAACAGGTGGTGAGACATCGATCAGCACCTCCTCTCTGTTTCACACTGTGTGTTGAACTGTCTCACACTGTGTGTTGAACTGTCTCACACTGTGTTAAACTGTCTCACACTGTGTGTTGATCTTTAAGAACATAACAGAGAAGGACTGCTGTAGTAGGCCTACCAGCCTATAGTTGTGAGGTTCTGAAAACCAAACCCGCTAAAACAAATATTTGCTAAACCCATATTTAATGGTAACCAATGAATAAGCTTTCACAGGTAAAATAAGTCATGTGTAAGTCCCACTCAAATCCAACCCCTCTCACTCGTGTATTTGTCTAACCAATGGCCCTACTAGGCGGACTGTACTTAACTATATCCTCCCTAAATCTAAACTTATCCAATTTGAATTCATTATTTCGAGTTATTTCTTGAAGGGATATCCTCAGAACCTTATTTTGTCAGTAGTATGTATCCTTGCCATGCATAACACACAGGTATAGTCGTAGTCGATCCTTTGTTTAGTGCAGAGGATGTTAAGAATGCTCAAAGAAGAGATCCAACATGGACTGGTGTGATTCGATTCCTCCTTAAGGAAGATCTCTCTCCAGGTCCCATCAGTGACTGTCTTGAACCAAGATCTGGAGTACCGCGTAGCTGAACTTGGTACTCCTAGCCGAAGAATACATCAACTAGTAATTCCAAAGTCTCTGCAGCTAGTTCACGATGTACCAGTTGTTGCACACCTTGGCATGGCTCGTTCTGCAAAACAAGCTACGTTGAACTAGTTTTGTCCTCGTATGGCAGCCTACATTTCGGAGTAGGTTAAGAAAGGCAACGTATACACGCAACATAAAGGCATTGTTGGAGGACCAAATCTCATTCAGGGTTATCTTACTTCCAGCGAACCTTGGGAAAGAGTTTCGCTCGATTTGTTGACCAACTTGCAACGTTCCCTCCAGGGCAATAACCATCTGTGTGGATGGTACATTGTTTCACACGATACTGTGGGTTAGTACCTATTGCAGTTACTGCTGCAGAGAAAGTAGCTAAGGTATTTAAAGTACGCATAATCTGCAGACATGTTACCCCTAAGTCCCTCGTAACAGATAATGGAGGTGAATTTTGTAACGAGATCCTTGACAAGTTGTGTAGAAGATCAATATGTCCACTATCGTCCCGCATCATCTTGCCAGTGATGGTTTAGCTGAAAGGACAAACAAGAAAGTATTCGATGCTTTACGGGCAACGATTAAACCCAACAACGAAACATGGGATAAGCAATGCGTGATGTTCAGCGTGCAACCAATTCTGTCCACAACGTCTCTATAGGAGATACTCCATATTATGCCTTGTATTGTGTAGATTATCGTCTACCTTACGAACTGCTGTACTCTAGTTCAAAATCTAATTACAGTGAAGATGAGTTTATAATGATTCGTACTCGTACAGCTCAAAGTGTTTTTAAAAGAATCAAAGAAACACTTCGAAAGTAAACAGTAGAATTTACTAAATTCTCCAGCAAAGACAACCAAAAAGTCGGCTCGAGAGTCAGTAAGGCGTCTGCAAAGCTTGACCAAAAGTTTGTTGGTCCTTGCAGAGTTGTTCAACTTAAACATGTAAGTAATAAGTACTTATTTAAAGATATCATCGGTGGTCGGTACAAAGAGTCGCATCTAGACCATATGAAGTTGATTTGTGATGATGCTGATGGGATTGTTTGTATCCAGACTGGTCAGTCAGACCTCCATCATCCTTCTGACTCAGTACATTTTACTTGCAGCCAACTGACTGACACACGTCCCGTGTACTCCTTATGGACACGACAAGTGATAAGGACACCCCAGGTATTAGCCAATACCACTAACGATGACTCCTCTCAGTCACAGCAAGTGACAACCACTGCCACTGACTGACCCTCAGTCACAGCAAGTGTCAACCACTGCCACTGACTGACCCTCAGTCACAGCAAGTGTCAACCACTGCCACTGACTGACCCTCAGTCACAACAAGTGTCAACCACTGCCACTGACTGACCCTCAGTCACAATGAGTGTCAACCACTGCCACTGACTGACCCTCAGTCACAGCAAGTGTCAACCACTGCCACTGACTGACCCTCAATCACAGTAAGTGTCAACCACTGCCACTGACTGACCCTCAATCACAGTAAGTGTCAACCACTGCCACTGACTGACCCTCAGTCACAGTGTCAACCACTGCCACTGACTGACCCTCAGTCACAGTGTCAACCACTGCCACTGACTGACCCTCAGTCACAGTAAGTGTCAACCACTGCCACTGACTGACCCTCAGTCACAGTAGTGTCAACCACTGCCACTGACTGACCCTCAGTCACAGTGTCAACCACTGCCACTGACTGACCCTCAGTCACAGTGTCAACCACTGCCACTGACTGACCCTCAGTCACAGTGAGTGTCAACCACTGCCACTGACTGACCCTCAGTCACAAGTGTCAACCACTGCCACTGACTGACCCTCAGTCACAGTGTCAAGCCACTGCCATGACTGACCTCGTCAAGTAAAAGTGTCAACCACTGCCACTGACTGACCTCATCAGTAACGTGTCATACTTTCAACTGTGTCTCAACTGACTGACCCTCAGTCGAGTAAGTGTCAACCACTGCCACTGACTGACCTCAGTCACAGTGAGTGTCAACCACTGCCACTGACTGACCCTCAGTCACAGTAGTGTCAACCACTGCCACTGACTGACCCTCAGTCACAGTGTCAACCACTGCCACTGACTGACCCTCAGTCACAGTGTCAACCACTGCCACTGACTGACCCTCAGTCACAGTGTCAACCACTGCCACTGACTGACCCTCAGTCACAGTAGTGTCAACCACTGCCACTGACTGACCCTCAGTCACAGTGTCAACCACTGCCACTGACTGACCCTCAGTCACAGTGTCAACCACTGCCACTGACTGACCCTCAGTCACAGTGTCAACCACTGCCACTGACTGACCCTCAGTCACAGTGTCAACCACTGCCACTGACTGACCCTCAGTCACAGTGTCAACCACTGCCACTTACTGACCCTCAGTCACAGTGTCAACCACTGCCACTGACTGACCCTCAGTCACAGTGTCAACACTGCCACTGACTGACCCTCAGTCACAGTGTCAACCACTGCCACTGACTGACCCTCAGTCACAGTAGTGTCAACCACTGCCACTGACTGACCCTCAGTCACAGTGTCAACCACTGCCACTGACTGACCCTCAGTCACAGTGTCACCACTGCCACTGACTGACCCTCAGTCACAGTGTCAACCACTGCCACTTACTGACCCTCAGTCACAGTGTCAACCACTGCCACTGACTGACCCTCAGTCACAGTGTCAACCACTGCCACTGACTGACCCTCAGTCACAGTGTCACCACTGCCACTGACTGACCCTCAGTCACAGTAGTGTCAACCACTGCCACTGACTGCCCCTCAGTCACAGTGTCAACCACTGCCACTGACTGACCCTCAGTCACAGTGTCAACCACTGCCACTGACTGACCCTCAGTCACAGTGTCAACCACTGCCACTGACTGACCCTCAGTCACAGTGTCAACCACTGATACTTACTGACCCTCAGTCACAGTGTCAACCACTGCCACTGACTGACCCTCAGTCACAGTGTCAACCACTGCCACTGACTGACCCTCAGTCACAGTGTCAACCACTGCCACTGACTGACCCTCAGTCACAGTAAGTGTCAACCACTGCCACTGACTGACCCTCAGTCACAGTGTCAACCACTGCCACTGACTGACCCTCAGTCACAGTAAGTGTCAACCACTGCCACTGACTGACCCTCAGTCACAGTGTCAACCACTGCCACTGACTGACCCTCAGTCACAGCAAGTGTCAACCACTGCCACTGACTGACCCTCAGTCACAGTGAGTGTCAACCACTGCCACTGACTGACCCTCAGTCACAGTGTCAACCACTGCCACTGACTGACCCTCAGTCACAGCAGTGTCAACCACTGCCACTGACTGACCCTCAGTCACAGTGGTGTCAACCACTGCCACTGACTGACCCTCCTACAACTGATGACAACTTTACATATACAAATGTCACCCTTGCAGAGTTGGGGTTAAATGTCAATGCCTTGTATAGATAAAAGTTAATTCAAGTCATTACTTTACCATCTTTGTTATACTTTGTCATTTTTCACTTTCGTATCATATAACTGTGTCAGTTCTTTTAACTGTGGATCATTTTTTTAATGTACATGGATTATTCACGTCCTCTCCGAGTTCTGGGATTTAACAGTTGTCTTGTATACACCAAGTTATGCCTTGTCTGTTAAGTATATAATTTTTCCCAGAACCCATAGGTCACCTGGACAGCGATCGATCTCCCTTAGTTTTTCAATGATCCACCACAAGGTGTTATGCTCTGATTGAACAACATTCTTTCCATTGTGTGTAAAATCATTGACTGATGCCCATCGCATTTGCTGCTCCATTCATATTGTATTAGTTGTCTATCTGCATGGCGAGGTCGGCATGCTGTAGCATGATCCAAGCTGTCAGTAGTATGTATACTTGTCATGCATACCCATTATGTAGTGTCTCCACAGCTAGGGGTATGTTAGGGGTCAGTGTCTCGACTCCGGCATTTCAGACACTTGCAGGCGAGCGTCCACTCTTAGTTGAACTGGAAATACGGGCGTGAGCGGTCGTGTGCTGGGTTGTTAGTTATAAGGACCAACAATAAAGCCAGAGCAATCATCGTGAAGTATTAATTCCACCTCAGTCATTCAACCAAACCCGTCATCAGGTCTCCACAACAGTCTTCCCTTATTCTACGTCTTGCAACAGAATGTAGGTTAAGGGATCTCAATCTTTCTTTGTACGGAAGATTTCTTATGCAATGTATTAATTTTGTAATTCTTCTCTGAATGTTCTCTAATGAATTTATATTCATTCTGTAATATGGAGACCAGAACTGATCTGCATAATCTAAGTGAGGCCTTACTAATGATGTGTAGAGCTGTAGTACAACCTCTGGACTCCTCTTGCATATACTTCTTAATATAAATCCCAGTAATTTGTTTGTCATATAATGTACGCTTAGGCATTGCTGTCTAGATTTCAGGTTGTATATTTCTGTACAGCTGTCCCTGCACACATAGCAGTAAGTAGGTACCTGAATGTTAGTCAACTGGTGTTGGTGGCATCCTGGGGGACAAGATTGAAGGACCACAGTGGAAATAAGAGAGTCCTCGATAAAGCACCGACTCTTTTTTTTAGTTATCCTGGGTGGCTAACTCTCCCCCGGATTAAAAATCCCAATAAACATTATCTTAAGTTAGGTTCGTACACTGCAGTAGCACCTTCCACACGGTGTAGGAGGGCCACACCACACCCAGTGCTAGTCTAGTTAAGGTGATTCTGGGCCAGACGAGGATGCTTACCACTCACCTGTCATGTGTGATGACTGGCCACCAGTCAGGTGTGATGACTGGCCACCAGTCAGGTGTGATGACTGCCACCAGTCATGTGTGATGACTGGCCACCAGTCATTGGGGTGATGACTGGCCACCAGTCATGGTGATGACTGGCCACCAGTCATGTGTGATGACTGCCACCAGTCATGTGTGATGACTGGCCACCAGTCAGGTGTGATGACTGGCCACCAGTCATGTGTGATGACTGGCCACCAGTCATGTGTGATGACTGGCCACCAGTCATGTGTGATGACTGGCCACCAGTCATGTGTGATGACTGGCCACCAGTCAGGTGAGGGACTGCTACTGTCAGGTTTATATCCCCCAACACACACATTATGTTGAAATTGTTGTCTCAAATTGGTTGTTGGGAGCATGAACCACCACAGTGCCTTGTTAGAGTGGCGAGGGAGGGAAGTGAGGGAGAAGTGGTGTTGGAGGTGAGAGAAGAGTAGTGTTGGGGGAGAGGGAGGAGAGGAGAATGAAGTGCTGAAGTAAGGCTAACTGCAGCAAAATTCGACGAATGGGAATAGACAATGGTTGAAGAAGACTAGAGGTCAGGTTTGGAAGAAAACAGGTCACATGTGAGGTCATGAAACTGTACGATCAAGTATAGGTGAAGTCAGGTATGAGTGAAGTCAGGTGTGAGTGAGGTCAGGTGTGAGTGAGGTCAGGCGTGGGATGAGAGGTCAGGTATGAGTGAGGTCAGGTATATGTAGTAGTAGGTGGTGGTGATAAGAGGACAAGTTCGTCAGATCTGTTAAAAGCAGCTTGAACAATGTGGACAATAGATCCAGTTTTGTTCTTTAGTGGTATTGATGCGGTGGGTCACTACTGCTTCCAAAATTCTGCGTCTGGCCCTCTTGCTCTCGTGTTGTGGTTCTCGTGTTGTCGTTCTCGTGTTGTCGTTCTCGTGTTGTCGTTCTTGTGTTGTGGTTCTCGTGTTGTGGTTCTCGTGTTGCTGGTATCTTGTTGTGGTTCTCGTGTTGTGGTTCTCGTATTGTCGTTCTCGTGTTGCTGGTATCTTGGTACAGAGAACCTAACATCTTCATAGCCTAACCACTAGTTACGAGTGAGAAGGGATGACCACGTGAAGTACCTGCTTAGCAGGGGCCAGTAGGCCTCCTGCAGTGCCACTCAGTTCTTACGTCCTTGATAAGTAAGTAAGTAAGTAGGTAAGTTTAATCCGAAAGGTTTCGCCTACACAGTAGGCTTCTTCAGTCGAGTACAGAGGAGGCCACAAGAGCAGTAGAGATGTAAAGACGATGTCATTAGTCCATCACCCTTGCAGACGTAGTTTTGAGGTCGTATATATCTCTTGTCTTTACGTCTACTAGAGCTCCCCGTCTCCTTCGACGTCATTCAGACCTACAACTGGAGTCTACCTGGAGGGGGGTTCCGGGGATGAACGCCCCCCGTGGCCTAGTCCTTGACCAGGCCTCTTCAACACTATAAATCGCTCCATTCCCATGCTTCACCTTCACATTTTTCCAGACTATGGAGCTAAACTCTTCTCCAGGGACTGACCACCTCAAAACTACTTCTTCAAGAATGGACTGACCTTTTCCCTGAAGAAGCCTACTGAACAGGTGAAGCATTTCCACAGTAAAGATACCCAGGTGTTTCACATGTGACTTACTCATCAACTTATTAGTGTTTTATGCCATTATGAGGGAATATTTTGAGGAATTGTTAAATGTTGATGAAGACAGGGAAGCTGTGATTTCGTGTATAGGGCAAGGAGGAATAACATCTTATAGGAGTGCGGAAGAGCCAGTTGTGAGTGTGGGGGAAGTTCGTGGGGCAGTGGGTAGAATGAAAGGGGGTAAGGCAGCTGGGATTGATGGGATAAAGATATAAATATTAAAAGCAGGTGGGGATATAGTTTTGGAGTGGTTGGTGCTATTATTTAATAAATGTATGGAAAAGGGTAAGGTACCTAGGGATTGGCAGAGAGCGTGTATTGTTCCTTTGTATAAAGGCAAAGGGGACAAAAGAGAGTGCAAAAATTATAGGGGAATAAGTCTGTTGAGTATACCTGGTAAAGTGTATGGTAGAGTTATTATTGAAAGAATTAAGAGTAAGACGGAGAGCAGGATAGCAGATGAACAAGGAGGCTTTAGGAAAGGTAGGGATTGTGTAGACCAAGTGTTTACAGTGAAACATATAGATAAGGGTAAAGAGGCTTTTGTGGCAATTATTGATTTTATAAAAGGCGTATCACAGGGTGGATAGGGAGGCAATGTGGGAGATGTTGCAGGTGTATGGAATAGGAGGTGGGTTACTGAAAGCAGTGAAGAGTTTTTACGAGGATAGTGAGGCTCAGGTTAGAGTGCGTAGGAGAGAGGGAGATTATTTCCCAGTAAAAGTAGACCTTAGACAGGGATGTGTGATGTCACCATGGCTGTTCAATATATTTATAGATGGAGTTGTAAGAGAAGTGAATGCTCGGGTGTTGGCAAGAGGTACGGGGTTAAAAGATAAAGAATCTAACACAAAGTGGGAGTTGTCACAGTTGTTCTTTGCTGATGACACTGTGTTTTTGGGAGATTCTGAAAAGAAGTTGCAGAGGTTGGTGGATGAGTTTGGTAGGGTACGTAAAAGAAGAAAATTAAAAGTGAATATAGGAAAGAGTAAGGTGATGAGGATAACAAAAGATTAGGTGACGAAAGATTGGATATCAGATTGGAGGGAGAGAGTATGGAGGAGGTGAATGTATTCAGATATTTGGGAGTGGACATGTCAGCAGATGGGTCTATGAAGGATGAGGTGAATCATAGAATTGATGAGGGGAAAAGGGTGAGTGGAGCACTTCGGAGTCTGTGGAGACAAAGAACCTTGTCCATGGAAGTAAAGAGGGGAATGTATGAGAGTATAGTTATACCAACGCTCTTATATGGGTGTGAAGCATGGGTGATGAAAGTTGCAACGAGGAGAAGGCTGGAGGCAGTGGAGATGTCATGTCTGAGGGCAATGTGTGGTGTGAATATAATGCAGAGAATCCGTAGTTTGGAAATTAGGAGGAGGTGCGGGATTACCAAAACTATAATCCAGAGGGCTGAGGAGGGGTTGTTGAGGTGGTTTGGTAATGTAGAGAGGATGGAACAAAATAGAATGACTTCGAGAGTGTATAAATCTGTAGTTTAGGGAAGGCAGGGTCGGGTCGGCCTAGGAATGGTTGGAGGGAGGGGGTAAAGGATGTTTTGTGTGCGAGGGGCTTGGACTTCCAGCAAGCATGCGTGAGCGTATTTGATAGGAGTGAATGGAGACAAATGGTTTTTAGGACTTGACGTGCTGTTGGAGTGTAAGCAAGGTAACATTTATGAAGGGATTTAGGGAAACCGGCATGCAGGACTTGAGTCCTGGAGATGGGAAGTACAGTGTCTGCACTCTGAAGGAGGGGTGTTAATGTTTCAGTTTTATAACTGTAGTGTAAAGCACCCCTCTGGCAAGACAGTGATGGAGTGAATAATGAAAGTTTTTCTTTTTAGGGCCACCCTGCCTTGGTGGCCACCCTGCCTTGGTGGCCACCCTGCCTTGGTGGCCACCCTGCCTTGGTGGCCACCCTGCCTTGGTGGCCACCCTGCCTTGGTGGAAACGGCCGATGTGTTAATAATATATATATATATATATATATATATATATATATATATATATATATACATATATATAGTTAAAGTTCTGTTTCTATTCCTGTTTATCTTCGTATATTCTATCGTCATATATCTATCTTCAACTATTTCTTAATTTATTTCAAATTTATTCGCTGCGATATACTGTTTTCTCGTCCTAGTCCCTATTCTTGTTTCCTCTTCTTCCTGTTTATACTTGTTGTCTATTCTTGCCGTTTATTCTTGCAGTTTATACTTGTCTATCTTTGTTGTTTATCACTGCCGTCTCTCCTTGTTTAGTTTACACCTCTGCCTCCTGTTCTTTTGCTCTCTGAGTTCAGACAGGATGGAGTGTGTGTGTGTGTGTGTGTGTGTGTGTGTGTGTGTGTGTGTGTGTGTGTGTGTGTGTGTGTGTGTACTCACCTAGTTGTGGTTGCAGTGCTCGAGTCACAGTTCCTGGCACCCCATTTTCACTGGCCGCTTCTAGGTCACTCTCCCTGCTCCATGAGCTTTATCATACCTCTTCTTAAAACTGTGTATGGATCCTGACTCCACTACCTCACTTTCCAGACTATTCCACTTCCTGACAACTCTATGGCTGAAGAAATACTTCCTAACATCTGATCCCTTGTTGTTGTGTCCCATCTCTGGAACATCCTGTCCCTGTCCACCTTGTCGATTCCTCTCAGTATTTTATATATCGTTATCATATCCCTCCCCCTCTCTCTCTCTCCTATCCTCCAGTATCATCAGGACGATTTCGCCTAACATGTCCACGTAGGACATACCCCTTACCTCCCGGACTAGTCTCGTTGCAAACCTTTGCACTTGTATGTGTGTGTTCACCTTATGTGGTTGCAGGGGTCGTGTCCTAGCTCCTGGCCTCGTCTCTCAACTTGCCGCTTGCCAGATTCACTCCCTCCTAACCCGTGGACCCTTTCATACCTGGTCTTGAAACTATGTATGGAGTCTGCCTCCATATTCTCACCAAGATCCTTCTACACCCTGGCCACCCTGAGACTAAAGAAATACTTCCTGACATCGCTGTTACTCATCTGAGTCTTTAAGATCCAGCTAAAGACACAGAGTTCGTTTCTCGCCTCTCAAACAGCTTTTCCCATTAATTTTCCTTGAGTATTTTGCATGTTGTTATCATGTCTCCCATGATTCTTGTCCTCCAATGTCGTTAGATTTAATTTCATTAATCTCTCCTCGTAGCTCGTGCCACTTAACTCATTAACAACACTTGTTGTATTCGTCTATACGTTCTCCAGTTTCTTAACATGGTGTCCCAGATGTGGGTTCCATACTGGTGCTGCGTACTCCAAGATGGGACTGACAAATTGAATGTTGTATAATGAACCGAAATGACTGTTGAGATTCTTGAAGGCCACTCTTAGATTTGCCAGGTGAGTATTGACTTCAGAAGTACTTCGCCTGATACGAGCCTCTGGTGATATGAATGAGGTCGGCAGCAGCCTCTGTCGCAGAGTCTGTACTCAAGGTCCGTTTTTTTGCTCACTTCCCTAATCTTTACAACGCAACCAGTTATCATTTGCAGCCTCTCCTTTTATTATTCCCATCAATAAACAGGGACACAGCTGACTCTATTCCGTCTGAAATATGATTCACAGAAACAGTACTGGCCCTAATACCGATCCTTGTGGTGCCCCGCTTGTTATCCTTTCCCAGTCATAAACATTCTCTGTCTTCTTTCATTAAGGTACTTTTTGATCCACAAGATGAGTAAGCTCCCTGTTATTCCTGTCTGTCCCTCTTGTTTTTCTCCTCAGTCTCGTGTGGGTTACAGTATCAGATACGTTCTTGCAGGTGAATCAAATGCAATTCAGCATTCCCCCCCCTCTCTCTCTTTCTCTCTCTCTCTCTCTCTCTCTCTCTCTCTCTCCTCTCTCTTCTTGTCATGAAATTCCTCCCGACTTTTCAAGACAAGACTTACCGTCTGAACCCATGCTGTTATTGCTTATAAATCCACATGTGTCCAGGTGCTCTTCCACTCTCCTCCTGATAATGTCTTCCATTACCTTGAATGGTATACATGTCAGTGGAACTGGTCTCTAATTCAGTGTTTCCTGTCTGTCTCCTTTCTTTTACATAAGTACCACACTCGCTGTCTTCCAGTTCTCTGACATCCGTCTGATGTTCACTGACGCTGTAGATCACAGTTAGTGGTTCAGGTGCTGCTTTTGCTTCCTCTCTCAGATTCTCTGGTGAAACCTTATCGGATCTCATTACCTTTGATGCAGCAAGCTCTCTCAAAAGTATTTTTATTTGTTGCCGTGTTGTGTGTGTGTGGTGTCCGGGACCTGCTGGTGCACTCTTTCCCCTGGACTTTCTGGTATCATTCCTGTAAACTGATTATTCCACACTTCGCAGCTTTGTCATTTTTTGTGAGCTCTCTACCTCCTTTCTTCATCAGTGAAATTACCTGGTCATTTACTGTCGTATGTCTTCTGGTGTGACTGTGGCACAGTTCTGGTGTGACTGTGGTACAGTTCTGGTGTGACTGTGGTACAGTTCTGGTGTCACTGTGGCACAGTTCTGAGGTGACTGTGGCACAGTTCTGGGTGACTGTGGTACAGTTCTGGTGTGATTGTGGCACAGTTCTGGTGTGACTGTGGCACAGTTCTGGTGTGACTGTGGTACACTTCTGGTGTGACTGTGGCACAGTTCTGGTGTGACTGTGGTACAGTTCTGGTGTGACTGTGGTAAAGTTCTGGTGTGACTGTGGTACAGTTCTGGTGTGACTGTGGTACAATTCTGGTGTGACTGTGGTACAGTTCTGGTGTGACTGTGGTACAGTTCTGGTGTGACTGTGATACAGTTCTGGTGTGACTGTGGCACAGTTCTGGTGTGACTGTGCTACAGTTCTGGTGTGACTGTGGTACAGTTCTGGTGTGACTGTGGCACAGTTCTGGTGTGACTGTGGTACAGTTCTGGTGTGACTGTGGTACAGTTCTGGTGTGACTGTGGCACAGTTCTGGTGTGACTGGTACAGTTCTGGTGTGACTGTGGTACAATTCTGGTGTGACTGTGGTACAGTTCTGGTGTGACTGTGGTACAGTTCTGGTGTGACTGTGGCACAGTTCTGGTGTGACTGTGGTACAGTTCTGGTGTGACTGTGGTGCAGTTCTGGTGTGACTGTGGTACAGTTCTGGTGTGACTGTCGTACAGTTCTGGTGTGACTGTGGTGCAGTTCTGGTGTGACTGTGGTACAGTTCTGGTGTGACTGGTACAGTTCTGGTGTGACTGTGGCACAGTTCTGGTGTGACTGTGGTACACTTCTGGTGTGACTGTGGCACAGTTCTGGTGTGACTGTGGTACAGTTCTGGTGTGACTGTGGTAAAGTTCTGGTGTGACTGTGGTACAGTTCTGGTGTGACTGTGGTACAATTCTGGTGTGACTGTGGTACAGTTCTGGTGTGACTGTGGTACAGTTCTGGTGTGACTGTGATACAGTTCTGGTGTGACTGTGGCACAGTTCTGGTGTGACTGTGGTACAGTTCTGGTGTGACTGTGGTACAGTTCTGGTGTGACTGTGGCACAGTTCTGGTGTGACTGTGGTACAGTTCTGGTGTGACTGTGGTACAGTTCTGGTGTGACTGTGGCACAGTTCTGGTGTGACTGGTACAGTTCTGGTGTGACTGTGGTACAATTCTGGTGTGACTGTGGTACAGTTCTGGTGTGACTGTGGTACAGTTCTGGTGTGACTGTGGCACAGTTCTGGTGTGACTGTGGTACAGTTCTGGTGTGACTGTGGTGCAGTTCTGGTGTGACTGTGGTACAGTTCTGGTGTGACTGTGGTACAGTTCTGGTGTGACTGTGGTGCAGTTCTGGTGTGACTGTGGTACAGTTCTGGTGTGACTGTGGTACAGTTCTGGTGTGACTGTGGTACAGTTCTGGTGTGACTGTGGTACAGTTCTGGTGTGACTGTGGTACAGTTCTGGTGTGACTGTGGTACAGTTCTCGTGTGACTGTGGTACAGTTCTGGTGTGACTGTGGCACAGTTCTGGTGTGACTGTGGTGCAGTTCTGGTACGACTGTGGTACAGTTCTGGTGTGACTGTGGTACAGTTCTGGTGTGACTGTGGCACAGTTCTGGTGTGACTGTGGTACAGTTCTGGTGTGACTGTGATACAGTTCTGTTGTGACTGTGGTACAGTTCTGGTGTGACTGTGGTACAGTTCTGGTGTGACTGTGGCACAGTTCTGGTGTGACTGTGGTACAGTTCTGGTGCGACTGTGGTGCAGTTCTGGTGTGACTGTGGCACAGTTCTGGTGTGACTGTTGTACAGTTCTGGTGTGACTGTGGTGCAGTTCTGTGTGACTGTGGTACAGTTCTGGTGTGACTGTGGCACAGTTCTGGTGTGACTGTGGTGCAGTTCTGGTGTGACTGTGGTACAGTTCTGGTGTGACTGTATTACAGTTCTGGTGTGACTGTGGTACAGTTCTGGTGTGACTGTGGTACAGTTCTGGTTCATACTTGGCCTTAGCTTTTATGTCGTTATTGAATTGTCTCCTCAGCCTGTCTCCTCAGCCTGTCTCCTCAGCTTGTCTCCTCAGCCTGTTCCTCAGCCTGTCTCTCAGTCCTGTCTCCTCAGCCTGTCTCTCAGCCTGTCTCCTCATGTCTCTAGACTAGTTCTCAGCCTGTCTCTCAGCTGTGACTCCTCAGCCTGTCTCCTCAGCCTGTCTCCTCAGCCTGTCTCCTCAGCCTGTCTCTCAGCTTGTCTCCTCAGCTTGTCTCCTCAGCTTGTCTCCTCAGCTTGTCTCCTCAGCCTGTCTCCTCAGCTTGTCTCCTCAGCTTGTCTCTCAGCCTGTCTTCTCAGCCTGTCTCTCAGCCTGTCTCCTCAGCCTGTCTCCTCAGCTTGTCTCCTCAGCTTGTCTCCTCAGCCTGTCTCCTCAGCTTGTCTCCTCAGCTTGTCTCAGCTTGTCTCCTCAGCCTGTCTCCTCAGCCTGTCTCCTCAGCTTGTCTCCTCAGCTTGTCTCCTCAGCCTGTCTCTCAGCTTGTCTCCTCAGCTTGTCTCCTCAGCTTGTCTCCTCAGCTTGTCTCCTCAGCCTGTCTCCTCAGCTTTTCTCCTCAGCTTGTCTCCTCAGCTTGTCTCCTCAGCTTCTCCTCAGCCTGTCTCCTCAGCTGTCTCCTCAGCTTGTCTCTCAGCCTGTCTCCTCAGCTTGTCTCCTCAGCCTGTCTCCTCAGCTTGTCTCCTCAGCCTGTCTCCTCAGCCTGTCTCCTCAACCTGCTGCTCAGCTTGTCTCCTCAGCTTGTCTCCTCAGCTTGTCTCTCAGCCTGTCTCCTCAGCTTGTCTTCTCAGCTTGTCTCCTCAGCTTGTCTCCTCAGCCTGTCTCCTCAGCTTGTCTCCTCAGCCTGTCTCCTCAGCTTGTCTCCTCAGCCTGTCTCCTCAGCCTGTCTCCTCAGCTTGTCTCCTCAGCCTGTCTCCTCAGCTTGTCTCCTCAGCCAGTCTCCTCAGCTTGTCTCCTCAGCTTGTCTCCTCAGCTTGTCTCCTCAGCTTGTCTCCTCAGCCTGTCTCCTCAGCCTGTCTCCTCAGCTTGTCTCCTCAGCCTGTCTCCTCAGCCTGTCTCCTCAGCCTGTCTCCTCAGCCTGTCTCCTCAGCTTGTCTCCTCAGCCTGTCTCCTCAGCTTGTCTCCTCAGCCTGTCTCCTCAGCTTGTCTCCTCAGCCTGTCTCCTCAGCCTGTCTCCTCAGCTTGTCTCCTCAGCTTGTCTCCTCAGCCTGTCTTCTCAGCCTGTCTCCTCAGCCTGTCTCCTCAGCCTGTCTCCTCAGCTTGTCTCCTCAGCCTGTCTCCTCAGCTTGTCTCCTCAGCCTGTCTCCTCAGCCTGTCTCCTCAGCTTGTCTCCTCAGCCGGTCTCCTCAGCTTGTCTCCTCAGCCTGTCTCCTCAGCCTGTCTCCTCAGCCTGTCTCCTCAGCCTGTCTCCTCAGTTTGTCTCCTCAGCTTGTCTCCTCAGCCTGTCTCCTCAGCTTGTCTCCTCAGCTTGTCTCCTCAGCTTGTCTCCTCAGCTTGTCTCCTCAGCCTGTCTCCTCAGCTTGTCTCCTCAGCTTGTCTCCTCAGCCTGTCTCCTCAGCTTGTCTCCTCTGCTTGTCTCCTCTGCTTGTCTCCTCAGCTTGTCTCCTCAGCCTGTCTCCTCAGCCTGTCTCCTCAGCCTGTCTCCTCAGCCTGTCTCCTCAGCTTGTCTCCTCAGCCTGTCTCCTCAGCTTGTCTCCTCAGCCTGTCTTCTCAGCCTGTCTCCTCAGCCTGTCTCCTCAGCCTGTCTCCTCAGCTTGTCTCCTCAGCTTGTCTCATCAGCTTGTCTCCTCCGCTTGTCTCCTCAGCTTGTCTCCTCAGCCTGTCTCCTCAGCTTGTCTCCTCAGCTTGTCTCCTCAGCTTGTCTCCTCAGCTTGTCTCCTCAGCTTGTCTCCTCAGCTTGTCTCCTCAGCCTGTCTCCTCACCCTGTCTCCTCAGCTTGTCTCCTCAGCTTGTCTCCTCAGCTTGTCTCCTCAGCTTGTCTCCTCAGCTTGTCTCCTCAGCTTGTCTCCTGAGCCTGTCTCCTCAGCCTGTCTCCTCAGCCTGTCTCCTCAGCTTGTCTCCTCAGCTTGTCTCCTCAGCTTGTCTCCTCAGCTTGTCTCCTCAGCTTTTCTCCTCAGCTTGTCTCCTCAGCCTGTCTCCTCACCCTGTCTCCTCAGCTTGTCTCCTCAGCTTGTCTCCTCAGCCTGTCTCCTCAGCTTGTCTCCTCAGCTTGTCTCCTCAGCTTGTCTCCTCAGCTTGTCTCCTCAGCTTGTCTCCTCAGCTTGTCTCCTCAGCCTGTCTCCTCACCCTGTCTCCTCAGCTTGTCTCTTCAGCTTGTCTCCTCAGCTTGTCTCCTCAGCTTGTCTCCTCAGCTTGTCTCCTCAGCTTGTCTCCTGAGCCTGTCTCCTGAGCCTGTCTCATCAGCCTGTCTCCTCAGCTTGTCTCCTCAGCTTGTCTCCTCAGCTTGTCTCCTCAGCTTGTCTCCTCAGCTTGTCTCCTCAGCTTGTCTCCTCAGCTTGTCTCCTCAGCCTGTCTCCTCAGCTTGTCTCCTCAGCTTGTCTCCTCAGCTTGTCTCCTCAGCTTGTCTCCTCAGCCTGTCTCCTCAGCCTGTCTCCTCAGCTTTTCTCCTCAGCTTGTCTCCTCAGCCTGTCTTCTCAGCCTGTCTCCTCAGCCTGTCTCCTCAGCCTGTCTCCTCAGCTTGTCTCCTCAGCTTGTCTCCTCAGCTTGTCTCCTCAGCTTGTCTCCTCAGCTTGTCTCCTCAGCCTGTCTCCTCAGCTTGTCTCCTCAGCTTGTCTCCTCAGCCTGTCTCCTCAGCCTGTCTCCTCAGCCTGTCTCACTCTCATACTTCTCGTGTTTGCTCGCTGCTGCATCTCTTTATCTTTGATATTTCACGTTTTTCTACTGGCATAAAGTTCTTCTCTGCCTCCCGGCACTCTCTAGTTACTTACTCTATTGACTCTCCTTCCTTCCCCTCCATTGACTCTCCTTCCTTCCCCTCCATTGACTCTCCTTCCTTCCCCTCCATTGACTCTCCTTCCTTCCCCTCCATTGACTCTCCTTCCTTCCCCTCCATTGACTCTCCTTCCTTCCCCTCCATTGACTCTCCTTCCTTCCCCTCCATTGACTCTCCTTCCTTCCCTCTATTGACTCTCCTTCCTTCCCCTCCATTGAATCTCCTTCCTTCCTCCATTGACTCTCCTTCCTTCCCTCCATTGACTCTCCTTCCTTCCCCTCCATTGACTCTCCTTCCTTCCCCTCCATTGACTCTCCTTCCTTCCCCTCCATTGACTCTCCTTCCTTCCCCTCCATTGACTTTTAGTTAGTTAGTTCAGACTCTCAGGTAAGGACCCACTAGGGGCGAGGGGGAAGCGGGGACAGAAGAAGAACAGCCGGTGAGAGGAAGAGCTGAAGTAGAAGAGAAAGAGTCAGGACTAAACCCAACAGTCTAACTACTATTGTCATTGACTTTAAATGTTTTTTCATGGAACTACATCCAGGATTCTGTCATCCTTGCAAAGTTCTCCCACTCTCCACCTGGACCTGGGAGGGAAGGGGTTCCGGGGGTCAACGTCCCCGCGTCCCAGTCTGTGACGAAGCCTCGACCTGTCAATATTCTCTTTATGTTCAGTTACACAAGGCACTTGAAGTGCAGTACTTCATGGTGGCTGGCACCCAGGTGGTTGGCACCCAGGTGGCTGGCACCCAGGTGGCTGGCACCCAGATGTCTGGCACCCAGATGGCTGGCACCCAGATGGCTGGCACCCAGGTGGCTGGCACCCAGGTGGCTGGCACCAAGGTGGCTGGCACCCAGGTGGCTGGCACCCAGGTGGCTGGCACCCAGGTGGCTGGCACCCAGGTGGCTGGCACCCAGGTGGCTGGCACACAGGTGACTGGCATCCAGGTGGCTGGCACCCAGGTGGCTGGCACCCAGGTGGCTGGCACCCAGGTGGCTGGCACCCAGGTGGCTGGTGCCCAGGTGGCTGACACCCAGGTGGCTGGCACCCAGGTGTCTGGCACCCAGGTGGCTTTCACCCAGGTGGCTGGTACCCAGGTGGGTGGCACCCAGGTGGCTGGCTCCCAGGTGGCTCGCACCCAGGTAGCTGGCACCCAGGTGGCTGTCATATTGTTTCTTCTATGTCAGACGGACATGTGATAAATACTGGGTCTAGTTCTTCTGGTCCATCTCTCTCTCTCTCTCTCTCTCTCTCTCTCTCTCTCTCTCTCTCTCTCTCTCTCTCTCTCTCTCTTCTCTCTCGTGGTATATTTAACATGATAACACATCAAGTTTTCCCTAAATGCCACTAACAACTTAGCCCTCTACGTCTCCTGTCTCGTCTGTGAGTCGCAGTTCTGCCACTCTGTTTCCTTGTGATTGTAATTACCCATCATCAGTAACTTTGTTTTAGTTCTCTGGACTTTCATAGTTGCTTCAGCTATGATGTCAACCATTGCTTTGTTGTTGTCTTCATTTTTTTTCCACGGTCTCCTGTTGTTAGGTGGCTAGTTGTATATCTGCGTGTGTTTTGTATGTATATCACCTAATTGTGAGTGCAGGGGTCGATTTGTAGTTCCTGGCCCTTGTGTGTTTGTGCGTTGTATGTATGTATATAACTGTGTGTGTGTGTGTGTGTGTGTGACCGTTTACATGTGGGCGAAAATGAACCTGTGTAAGGGGTGGGGGCGTAGATGTGTGGGTGTGTGGGCGTGGGTGTTCATGCTTGGGCATGGATGAACGACCATGGTGTGTGTGTGTGTGTGTGTGTGTATGTAGGAGACCTAACACCCAGGTACATATTTACTGCTAGATGAAGCATTGCTTTATCAGGTATAAGGAAACTCGCCCATACGTCTCCCCTGCCTGGGTACGTCCCCCTTGCCTGGGTACGTCCCCTTTGCCTGGGTGCATACGTCTCTCCTTGCCTGGGTGCATACGTCTCTCCCTGCCTGGGTGCATACGTCTCCCCTGCCTGTGTACGTCCCCCCCTGCCTGGGTGTATACGTCTCTCTTTGCCTGGGTACGTCTCCCCTGCCTGGGTACGTCTCCCCTGCCTGGGTACGTTTCACCTGCCTGGGTACGTCTCCCCTGCCTGGGTACGTCTCCTTTGCCTGGGTACGTTTCACCTGCCTGGTTACGTCTCCCCTGCCTGGGTACATCTCCCCTGCCTGGGTACGTCCCCCCTGCTTGGGTGCATACGTCTCTCCCTGCCTGGGTACATGTCTCTCCCTGCATGGGTACATGTCTCTCCCTGAATGGATACATGTCTCTCCCTGAATGGGTACATGTCTCTCCCTGCCAGGGTATATGTCTCTCCCTGCCTGGGTACATGTCTCTCCCTGCCAGGGTGCATATCTCTCCCTGCCTGGGTACGTCTCCCCTGCCTGGGTACATGTCTCTCCCTGCCTGGGTACATGTCTCTCCCTGCCTGGGTACATGTTTCTCCCTGCCTGGGTACATGTCTCTACCTGCCTGGGTACATGTCTCTCCCTGCCTGGGTACATGTCTCTCCCTGCCTGGGTACATGTTTCTCCCTGCCTGGGTACATGTCTCTACCTGCCTGGGTACATGTCTCTCCCTGCCTGGGTACATGTCTCTCCCTGCCTGGGTACATGTCTCTCCCTGCCTGGGTACATGTGTCTCTCTGCCTTGGTATAGTAAGTACTAAGAAATCTTCTTAATCTTATCGTATTAGTTTCTGATATAATTGTGTAGTCATTATGACCTCACCATCTTGTCCTGTTGCTTGTTCGCTAGCGCACTCACCTCACACACTGAGGTCCGGAGTTCGAATCTCCGGTACGGCTGGAAAATATTAGGGACGTATTTCCATAAGACACCTGCTGTCCATGTTCACCAATCAGTATAAAATAGGTACCTGGGTGTTAGTCGACTGGTGTGGGTCGCATCCTGGGACAAAACTAATTTGTCCGAAATGCTGAGCATAACAAGGGACTTTCTATATAGTAGTATGTCATTGATGTCAGCTAGGACTGTATACCTTGTACATGTACTTGTAGAAATAAATATATTATTATTATATTATAGGTCTTCTTTAGTGCCTTCTTCCTACTTGACCCGGATGCATTAAAAATTGTGTGTGTTTACTCACCTATATGTGGTTGCAGGGGTGGAGTCACAGCCCCTGGTCCCTCCTCTTCGCTAGTCGCTACTAAGTCCACTCTCTCCCTGCTCCAAGAGCCTTATCGTACCTCTTCTTAAAGCTATGTATGGGTCCTGCCTCCACTACATCACTCTCCAGATTGTTCCACTTCCTGACAACTCTGTGACCGAAGAAAAATTTCCTAACATCCCTGTGACTCATCTGAGTTTTCATCTTTCAGCTGTGACCCCTTGTTGTTGTGTCCCATCCCTGGAACATTGTAGCCCTGTCCACCTTGTTGTTGTGTCCCATCCTGGAACATTGTAGCCCTGTCCACCTTGTTGTTGTGTCCCATCCCTGGAACATTGTAGCCCTGTCCACCTTGTTGTTGTGTCCCATCCTGGAACATTGTAGCCCTGTCCACCTTGTTGTTTTGTCCCATCCCTGGAACATTGTAGCCCTGTCCACCTTGTTGTTGTGTCCCATCCCTGGAACATTGTAGCCCTGTCCACCTTGTTGTTGTGTCCCATCCTGGAACATTGTAGCCCTGTCCACCTTGTTGTTGTGTCCCATCCTGGAACATTGTAGCCCTGTCCACCTTGTTGTTTTGTCCCATCCCTGGAACATTGTACCCCTGTCCACCTTGTTGTTGTGTCCCATCTCTGGAACATTGTACCCTGTTCACCTTGTTGTTGTGTCCCATCCCTGGAACATTGTACCCCTGTCCACCTTGTTGTTGTGTCCCATCTCTGGAACATTGTACCCCTGTCCACCTTGTTATTGTGTCCCATCCTGGAACATTGTAGCCCTGTCCACCTTGATGTTGTGTCCCATCCCTGGAACATTGTAGCTCTGTCCACCTTGTTGTTGTGTCCCATCCCTGGAACATTGTAGCCCTGTCCACCTTGTTGTTGTGTCCCATCCCTGGAACATTGAAGCCCTGTTCACCTTGTCAATTCCTCTCAGTATTTTATACATCGTTATCATGTCCACCCTATCCCTCCTATCCTCAAGTGTTAACAGGTTGAGTTCCCTTAACTTCTCCTCCGGGACAAGTCTTGTTACTATTCTCAGGTTTGCCAGGCGCCCATATGCTGCAGCAGTTATTTGGTTGATGTGCGCCTCAGGAGATGTGCTCGGTATAATGCTCACCCCCAAGATCTTTTTCCTTAAGGGAGTTTTGCAGCCTTTGATCCCCTAGCCTGTACTCCGTCTACGGTCTTTTGTCTTTCCCCAAGCTTCATGACTTTGCATTTGTTAGACCAGGCTTGCAGCCTATCGAGATCCCTTTGTAAGCTTACCTGATCCTCTTCCGCTTGTATTCTCCTTATTAGTTTCACATCATCGGCGAACAGTGACACCTCTGAATCTATTCCTTCCATCATATGATTCACATATAGCAGAAACAGCACCGGACCTAGTACTGACACTTCTGGAACCCCACTCGACACATGGGCCCACTTTGACACCTCATCACGTTCCAACACACGTTGTTTCCTTACTGTCAGGTATTTCCTGATCCAGTGCTGTGCCTTTCATGTTATTCCTGCCTGCTCCTTTAGTCTTGTGTGGTACTGTGTCGAAAACCTTCTTACAGTCCAGAAAGATGCAATTTACCCATCATCCCCTCTCTCTCCTGTCTCCTGTGTGTGTGTGTCTGGTACCTATCCATTTCAAGATGAATAGGGGCGTCAGGTGTACGGAGACTAACACCCAGGTAACTATGTACTACTAAGTAAACAAGGGAAGTAGGTGTTAGATGACCAACATTCTAGTACCTAATTAGTGCTAGGTGAACAGGGGAAGCAGGTGTAAGAAGACTAACGCACAGGTACCTATGTGCTGCTAGGTGAAGCAGATGTAATGACACTTGTCTATACGTCTCACCCACTGCACTACCCACTGTGGGTAGTGGGTGAGGATATGTGGGCGTGGGTAAAGCATGCGTGGGCGTGGGTGGTGCATGGGTGGGCGTGGTTGAGAAGTAAGTCTGAGTGGTTGGTGAATGGGTGGGAGTCATTGAAAGTGCAAGTGAGAGTAGGTGGAAAGACATGGGTGTGCAGTGAGGGGGGAGTGGTTCGCGTTGTGGGTTGTGTGAACACTGTGGGCAAAATGCCAGAGTGAGCAGTGTGGGCAGTGAGAAACTCACAGTCCACACACACACACACACAGGTGAGTACACACACAGAGGTGAGTCCACACACACACACACACCACACACACTCAAGGAAAAAGATCTTGGGGTGAGTATAACACCAGGCACATCTCCTGAGGCGCACATCAACCAAATAACTGCTGCAGCATATGGGCGCCTTTCAAACCTAAGAACAGCATTCCCACATCTTAATAAGGAATAGTTCAGGACCCTGTACACTGTGTACGTTAGGCCCATACTGGAGTATGCAGCACCAGTTAGGGACCCACACCTAGCCAAGCACGTAAGGAAACTACAGAAAGTGCAAAGGTTTGCAACAAGACTAGTCCCGGAGCTAAGGGGCATGTCCTACGAGGAGAGGTTAAGGGAAATTGACCTGACGACACTGGAGGACAGGAGAGATAGGGGGATATGATAACGACATATAAAATACTGAGAGGAATCGACAAGGTGGACAGAGACAGGATGTTCCAGAGATGGGACACAGCAACAAGGGGACACAATTGGAAGTTGAAGACTCAGCTGAATCACAGGGATGTTATTAAGTATTTTTTTAGTCATAGAGTGATGTAGTGGAGGCACGATCCATACATAGCTTTAAGAAGAGGTATAATAAAGCTCATGGAATAGTGAGAGAGTGAACCTAGTAGCGAGCAGTGAAGAGGAAGGCCCAGGAGCTGTGAATCTACCCCTGCAACCTCAATTAGGTGAGCACCCTCACACTCATCTCTTACTCATTTCTTCAACACTGCAAGCTCCTGATGCTGATAATGTGTTGATTGCAGTACGAAAGGCCCAGAGCTTATTCAACTACTCCTGTGTTTGTTTTGCATCTTGAATCGCTTCTTCACGATTCTTGTGGTACGGTGGTAGAGCACTGCGTACCTTGTTCCGGGGTTCGTAGGTTCGAGTCTCCTTCGACATGAGATTAGTGTTTGTGAATATTTCGTCTCTTCTTCGAATTCTAAACACATGTATGTATATATATATATATATATATATATATATATATATATATATATATATATATATATATATATATATATATATATATATATATATATATTTCTTTTCTTTTTAGTAAGCTATACAGGAATAGGGTTACTAGCCCATTGTTCCCGGCATTTTAGTTGACTTTTACAACATGCATGGCTTACGGAGGAAGGATTCTTATTCCACATCCCCATGGATATGAAAGGAAAATCAATAAGAACAAGAACTATTAAGATAAAATCAAAGAAAACTCAGATGAAGCAAGCATGTGTGAGCGTGTTAGATAGGAGTGAATGGAGACGAATGGTTTTTGGGACATGACGAGCTGTTGGAGTTTGAGCAGGGCAATATTTTGTGAAGGGATTCAGGAAACCAGTTAATTGATTTAGTTGGACTTGAGTCCTGAAATGGGAAGTACAATGCCTGCACTTTAAAGGAGGGGTCTGAGATAGTGACAGCTGGGAGGAACTATTCTCAGCTGTCGTATCTGAGCTCCTCTGCAAAGACAGTAATTATGTATGAGTGTGGTGAAAGTGTTGAATGATGATGAAAGTATTTTCTTTTGGGGATTTTCTTCTTTTTGGGTCACCCTGCCTTGGTGAGAGACGGCCGACTTATTGAATATAGATATATATATATATATATATATATATATATATATATATATATATATATATATATATATATATATATATATATATATATTGTGTATGTGTTTTCTCTTCCTGCCCATTGCTGCTCGTCGTCTTCTTCCTCTGGGCACAATGTTTGGAATATGCCCAAATCCGCCTCACTCGACTGTGATATATCACTTTCAAGGAGGAAAAAAAAAGTGTCTGGAAAATGTTTTACTTCTTAGGGGCGACACTGGTTCCTTGTTCAGGTACACTGTTGCCCTTGTAAGGAAAATGAGGCGTCGAATGTTTTAGTGGAAGTGGGAGGTTGAGGGAGGACAGGGCGCGCCTGCACACACACACACACACACACACACACACACACACACACACACACATACACACACACACACACACACACACACACACACATACACACACACACACATACACACACACACACACACACACACCTATACAGTATGTATACACATACAGCTAGGGCATCGCAGGGCTGTTAACTTGTGTTGACAAATTCACTCTTTGGGAGTACGTAGATTCAGTATTTACACAGTTCCCTGTACCTCGTTCCACCAGGTCTAAAGCCACTGATAACTGGACACTTAGTTGTATGTAAAGGTCGTGTGCCTGTTCTTTTGCACAGAGCTTACATGTAGGCTAAGGAGGGACGCCAGGCTCCCCTGTGGTGCTTGCCACAGGTGACGATATTCCAACCTGATTCTGGCAGTCACAGTCACACAACTTAGTGGACGTTTTAGGTTACCCATAAACACAACTTCTTGACTAGAATGGATCATTGTGCGTGATATTATTGCTTGCAGGTCTCTGGGTGTCTGTGGTTCCTCGTCTACCAGAGCTCAGCTCCTCCAGCCTGTCACAAGTACACCTCCAGTATGTCACAAGAACACCTCCAGCCTGTCACAAGCACACCTCCAGCCTGTCACAAGCACACCTCCAGCCTGTCACAAGCACACCTCCAGCCTGTCACAAGCACACCTCCAGCCTGTCACAAGCACACCTCCAGACTGTCACAAGCACACCTCCAGCCTGTCACAAGCACACCTCCAGCCTGTCACAAGCACACCTCCAGCCTGCCACAAATACACCTCCAGCCTGTCACAAGCACACCTCCAACCTGTCACAAGCACACTTCCAACCTGTCACAAGCACACATCCAGCCTGTCACAAGCACACCTCCATCCTGTTACAAGCACACCTACAACCTGCCACAAGTACACCTCCAGTCTGTCACAAGCACACCTCCAGCCTGTCACAAGCACACCTCCAGCCTGTCACAAGCACACCTCCAGCGTGTCACAAGCACACCTCCAGCCTGTCACAAGCACACCTCCAGCCTGTCACAAGCACACCTCCAGCCTGTCACAAGCACACCTCCAGCCTGTCACAAGCACACCTCCAGCCTGTCACAAGCACACCTCCAGCTTGTCACAAGCACACCTCCAGCCTGTCACAAGCACACCTCCAGCCTGTCACAAGCACACCTCCAGTCTGTCACAAGCACACCTCCAGCTTGTCACAAGCACACCTCCATCCTGTCACAAGCACACCTCCAGTCTGTCACAAGCTTACCTCCAGCCTGTCACAAGCACACCTCCAGCCTCTCACAAGCACACCTCCAGTCTGTCACAAGCACACCTCCAGCCTGTCACAAGCACACCTCCAGCCTGTCACAAGCACACCTCCAGCTTGTCACAAGCACACCTCCTGCCTGTCACAAGCACACCTCCAGCCTGTCACAAGCACACCTCCAGTCTGTCACAAGCACACCTCCAGCCTGTCACAAGCACACCTCCAGCCTGTCATAAGCACACCTCCAACCTGTCACAAGCACACCTCCAGCCTGTCATAAGCACACCTCAAACCTGTCACAAGCACACCTCCAGCCTGTCACAAGCACACCTCCAGCTTGTCACAAGCACACCTCCAGCCTGTCACAAGACACCTCCAGCCTGTCACAAGCACACCTCCAGCTTGTCACAGTACACCTCCAGCCTGCTCCAAGCACACCTCCAGCCTGTCAAGCACACCTCCAGCCTGTCACAAGCACACCTCCAGCCTGTCACAAGCACACCTCCAGCCTGTCACAAGCACACCTCCAGCCTGTCACAAGCACACCTCCAGCCTGTCACAAGCACACCTCCAGCCTGTCACAAGCACACCTCCAGCCTGCCACAAGTACACCTCCAGCCTGTCACAAGCACACTCTCCAACCTGTCACAAGCACACTTCCAACCTGTCACAAGCACACATCCAGCCTGTCACAAGCACACCTCCATCCTGTCACAAGCACACCTCCAGCCTGCCACAAGTACACCTCCAGTCTGTCACAAGCACACCTCCAGCCTGTCACAAGCACACCTCCAGTCTGTCACAAGCACACCTACAGCCTGTCACAAGCACACCTCCAGTCTGTCACAAGCACACCTCCATCCTGTCACAAGCACATCTCCAGCCTGTCACAAGCACACCTTCAGCCTGTCACAAGCACACCTCCAGCCTGTCACAAGCACACCTCCAGCCTGTCACAAGCACACCTCCAGCCTGTCATAAGCACACCTCCAACCTGTCACAAGCACACTTCCAGCTTGTCACAAGCACACCTCCAGCTTGTCACAAGCACACCTCCAGCCTGTCACAAGCACACCTCCAGCCTGTCACAAGTACACCTCCAGCTTGTCACAAGCACACCTCCAGCCTGTCACAAGCACACCTCCAGCTTGTCACAAGCACACCTCCAGCCTGTCACAAGCACACCTCCAGCTTGTCACAAGCACACCTCCAGCCTGTCACAGCACACCTCCAAACTGTCACAAGTATACCTCCAGCCTGTCACAAGCACACCTCCAGCCTGTCACAAGCACACCTCCAGTCTGTCACAAGCACACCTCCAGCTTTTCACAAGCATACCTCCAGCCTGTCACAAGCACACCTCCAGCCTGTCACAAGCACACCTCCAGCTTTCACAAGCATACCTCCAGCCTGTCACAAGCACACCTCCAGCCTGTCACAAGCACACCTCCAGCCTGTCACAAGCACACCTCCAGCTTGTCACAAGCACACCTCCAGCTTGTCACAAGCATACCTCCAGCCTGTCACAAGCACACCTCCAGCCTGTCACAAGCACACCTCCAGCCTGTCACAAGCACACCTCCAGCCTGTCACAAGCACACCTCCAGCCTGTCACAAGCACACCTCCAGCCTGTCACAAGCACACCTCCAGCTTGTCACAAGCACACCTCCAGCCTGTCACAAGCACACCTCCAGCCTGTCACAAGCACACCTCCAGCCTGTCACAAGCACACCTCCAGCCTGTCACAAGCACACCTCCAGCTTGTCACAAGCACACCTCCAGCCTGTCACAAGCACACCTCCAGCCTGTCACAAGCACACCTCGCTTCATTATCAGTGTCAGTCTGACAGCTGATTTCATTTTTGAAAGTATCTAGAGAAATGAGATACGAAAGTGTGTATTCTGACAGTATTCAGGTCATTTCTTAATGTCTGTTATGATGTTTCTGGCGGCTATTTTGTAAGTAGGAGTCTCAAGTGCTTAAAAGGATACGTTAGGTAAGGTTAGTCATGCGGGTCATGCGATGACCCGCAGCTGGAGCCTTTGGTCATGTGACCGAGGCTCTCCGCCGGCTTACCCCTCCACCCTTTTAAAAACTAAGGTTAAGATTATAATCACTAAATTGTTAGGGGTTTAAAAGAGAGACTTGGAGTCACAGAAGGTTACTCATCTCGCTGTATTATTGATGATGAGTTTCACCGCTGGTTGATGAGTAAGATACATATGCAACAGTTAGGTATTTCTATTGTTGAAACATTGCACTGTTGCACATGTGTGTTACTCATCAACTTGCCAGTGTTTTATACCATCAACACACAGCTCTGTTTGTGTTGAACTGAGTCAATTGTTTAGTCAGGTGTTACTTGTCTTAACACAGTTATTACCTAAGTGTATGTTGCAGATTGTTGCAGTAGAGTCTGTCATCTGCTGAGCTGAGCTGTGAGGGTAAGCTGGGTGCGTACTGAGCACCAAGGTACCTACATGCTGGGTGCGTACTGAGCACCAAGGTACCTACATGCTGGGTGCGTACTGAGCACCAAGGTACCTACATGCTGGGTACGTACTGAGCACCAAGGTACCTACATGCTGGGTGCGTACTGAGCACCAAGGTACCTACATGCTGGGTGCGTACTGAGCACCAAGGTACCTACATGCTGGGTGCGTACTGAGCACCAAGGTACCTACATGCCAGGCAATAGTTTCTTGCACTGTTGTGTTAGGAGGTGTGGATCCTCATTGTTCTTCTTAGTGGCAGGTGTGTAGGATACCGTAACAGCGGATAGTTAGTAGGAAGAGACGTGGTGGACCAGCGTACTGCATTTAAATAACGAAGTTTAGTGGTACTTCTTTACTACCATTTTCGTACACTCACTTGTTGTATGCGCTGTTATTGACACTGTCGGTCATGTTGTAGACATGACAGAGCTCGTAGGAGAGAGAGGAGGTGGAGGAGAGAAGAGGAATGGGATTAAAGGAGGGAGGGGGAGGTTAAGGGAGGGAGGAGGGGGATTTGCGTGACTGTTGCAGCCAGTGTTGCTGCCATATTCACCCTGGTCCAAACACACTGTGTTTACTCACTAGATTGTCCACTTTTATGAGTGTTCATGAATATTATTTTTTGTACTGTTTTCCACACTGGAGGGGGCGACGCGCCTGCCAGATCACACACACACACACGCACACACACACATACACACACACACACACACACACACACACACACACACACACACACACACACACAATATGGTTTTGAGAGAGATAAAGATAGGCTTACTGTTAAAGTTTCAGGGCTGTGAGAGAGGCAGTAGGGTCACAGGTGTCACTGATGGTGGTCACAGGTGTCACTGACGTCAAGAACTGGACTTGTCACCACCAGGGCCAAGGTTCCAGCCACCCGTCCATCTTTCTGGTCTTGGGCTGGTTGGTTCTGAGCTGGATGGTCCTGGGCTGGATGGTGCAGGGCTGGATGGTCCTGGGCTGGATGGTGCAGGGCTGGATGGTCCTGGGCTGGATGGTCCTGGGCTGGATGGTCCAGGGCTGGATGGTCCTGGGCTGGATGGTCCTGGGCTGGATGGTCCTGGGTGGATGGTCCTGGGCTGGATGGTCCTGGGCTGGATGGTCCTGGGTTGGTTGGTCCTGGGCTGGATGGTCCTGGGCTGGATGGTCCTGGGCTGGATGGTCCTGGGCTGGATGGTCCTGGGCTGGATGGTCCTGGGCTGGATGGTGCAGGGGCTGGATGGTCCTGGGCTGGATGGTCCTGGGCTGGATGGTCCAGGAGCTGGATGGTCCTGGGCTGGATGGTCCATGGGCGCTGGATGGTCCTGGGTATGGCCTTGCTGTCCTGGGCTGGATGGTCCTGGGCTGGATGGTCCTGGTGTTGGTTGCCCTGGGCTGGATGGTCCAAGGGCTGGATGGTCCTGTTGGCTCGGAGTTGGTCCTGGGCTGGATGGTCCAGAGCTGGGATGGTCCTGGGCTTGGTTGGTCCTGGGCTGGATGGTCCTGGGCTGGATGGTCCTGGGCTGGATTCGTCCTGTGGTCTGGTATGGTCCTGGGCTGGATGGTCCTGGGCTGGATGGTCCAGGGCTGGATGGTCCTGGGCTGGATGGTCCTGGGTTGGATGGTCCTGGGCTGGATGGTCCTGGGCTGGATGGTCCTGGGCTGGATGGTCCAGGGCTGGATGGTCCTGGGCTGGATGGTCCTGGGCTGGATGGTCCTGGGCTGGATGGTCCAGGGCTGGATGGTCCTGGGCTGGATGGTCCTGGGCTGGATGGTCCTGGGCTGGATGGTCCTGGGCTGGATGGTCCTGGGCTGGATGGTCCAGGGCTGGATGGTCCTGGGCTGGATGGTCCTGGGCTGGATGGTCCTGGGCTGGATGGTCCTGGGCTGGATGGTCCTGGGCTGGATGGTCCAGGGCTGGATGGTCCTGGGCTGGATGGTCCTGGGTTGGATGGTCCTGGGCTGGATGGTCCTGGGCTGGATGGTCCAGGGCTGGATGGTCCTGGGCTGGATGGTCCTGGGCTGGATGGTCCTGGGCTGGATGGTCCTGGGCTGGATGGTCCTGGGCTGGATGGTCCTGGGCTGGATGGTCCAGGGCTGGATGGTCCTGGGCTGGATGGTCCTGGGCTGGATGGTCCTGGGCTGGATGGTCCTGGGCTGGATGGTCCAGGGCTGGATGGTCCTGGGCTGGATGGTCCTGGGCTGGATGGTCCTGGGCTGGATGGTCCGGGCTGATGGTCTGGCGGATGGTCCTGGGCTGGATGGTCCTGGGCTGGATGGTCATGGGCTGGATGGTCCGGGTCGATGGTCCTGGGCTGATGGTCCTGGGCTGATGGTCCGGGTGATGGTCCTGGGCTGATGGTCAGGCTAGCTCTCCCTCTGAGTATTGATCTTCGTGTGAGTGTACCAATACTCTCCTGATAATTGTCGTGGGAGGCTTGTCTTCGTGTAGGTGTGACGGACGCAGCAGGTGTGACGGACGCAGCAGGTGTGACGGACGCAGCAGGTGTGGAACGTGTGTCACACACATGTAATAAATTTTAATTTTCAAAGGGAGCAGTTTTCCATTTTATTCACACACACACACACACACACACACAAACACAATAAATCATGGTGCGTGACGAGGTGTCAGGGTGGGCGCATATGTCGAATGGGGTTCCACAAGGGTCAGTACTAGGGCCTATGCTGTTTCTTGTATATGTGGATGACATGACAAAAGGGATAGTCAGAGGTGTCTCTGTTTACACATCACGTGAAAGTAATGCGGAGAATACAAGGGGATCTGGACAGACTGCAAGCCTGGTCTAATAAATGGCTCCTGGAGTTTAACCCCAGCAAGTGCAAAGTTATGAAGCTTGAGGAAGTACAAAGAAGATCGTAGACGGAGCACAGACTCGGGGATCAAAGGTTGCAAATCTCATTCAAAAAGGATCTTGGGGTAAATATCATAACGAACACATCTCCTGAGGTACATATCAACCAAATAACTACTGCAGCATTTGAGCGCCTGGCAAACCTAAGTCATTCACGACACTACACCGTGTACGTCATGCTTATGCAGCACCAGTATGGAACCCATACTGAAGGGATAAGGAAGATATGATAATGACATAAAAATACTGAGAGGAATTTACAAAGGGGATCCAGGAACAAGAGGGAAAAACTGGAAGGTGAAGACTCAAGTGAGTCACAGCGATGTTAGGAAGTATTTCTTCAGCCTTAGAGTTGCCAGGAAGTGGAACACTCTTGAGAGTGATGTAGTGGAGGCAGGATCCATACATAGCTTCAATAAGAGGTACGATAAAGCTTTTAGAGCCAGGAAAGAATGGACCTGGTAACGATTAGCGAAGAGGAGGGGTCAGGAGCTGTGGATCGACCCCTGCAACCACATACAGGTGAATACATAGACAGACGGACACATACACACACACACACAGGTGGTTGCAGGGGGGAACAAGTAATCATCAGATGCAACAGGTGGGAGCAAACTGAATTACAGGTGAAGGAATGAGAAAAGAAAAGAAACACAGGAGAACAAGGAAGCAGGAGGTAGTAAATGTGGAGGAGATAGTCAAGCAACTTTAAAGTGACAGTAAGATTGATTTCATTCTCTCTCTCTCTCTCTCTCTCTCTCTCTCTCTCTCTCTCTCTCTCTCTCTCTCTTTCCCATTTGTTAGTTAACAAGAGTTCAGAACGTTGAAACACCCTTATTACTTAATAGTGAAATATTTCATCCACTGTATTCTTCCAACCAGCGAGCACTCCGCCTTTGAATGGCACTGTTGAGTTCCTACCCACTGACACTCGGATCCACTGATCCTAATTAGCAGTTTATTCCCCACACCCGTCCCCCCTTTCACCTGGTGTTTGCACCCAGTCTTCTACATTGTTGATGATAATTTCAACTGGGGAGGTCAGCAATTTCTTTTTGCTGACGGCGCTGAGTCGTGTCCACTCGCTTAATTATTTCGGGCAGACTCTGCTCCCTCCATCGGGGCGCTTTATGACGATAATTGTGCTGGATTATTCCTAATTTGGTTAATTCTCTCTGTTTTTCTTCTTCCCCAGAGGTTCAAATTACTGGAGATTAATTGCCAGGTGAGCTAGTTATCATACCGGCCAGCATGATAGTACACTTACCAAGCATGATAGTATACTTACCGAGCATGATAGTACACTTACTGAGCATGATAGTACACTCACCGAGCATAATAATACACTTACCGAGCATAATAGTACCCTTATGAGCATAATAGTACACTTACTGAGCATTATAGTGCCCTTACCGAGCATGATAGTACACTTACCGCAAACGATAGTGCCTTTAACGAGCATAATGGTACACTTATCGAGCATAATAGTACACTTACCGAGCATATTAATACACTTATCGAGCACAACAGTACCCTTACCGAGCATAACAGTACCCTTACCGAGCATAATATACTTACCGATCATAATAATACACTTACCGAGCATAATCCTCTCTTTGTTTACATGTGATCCGGGGCGCATGAGAATCGCTGAACGTGTGCGTGCATGCTGCTTAGTCTTCCTCCGTGTCGTGTTTACCTGTTTGCGTAATCTACGCTTTTACACTTTCCTTCTCTTTTTTTCTTCTTTTCGTATCACAGCTGTGTTACACGGAAGAAGCTTAATTGCATCGTGTGCATAAATATTTCAAGCTTTTGTTGCAGATTTTCCAGGATCAATTTGCATGTTCCATGAGAGATATAATTAATGTAGAGCTTTGGGTGTGTGTGTGTTTGTGGCTGTGATTAGGGTGATAGTGTGGCTGTGATTAAGGTGATAGTGTGGCTGTGATTAAGGTGATAGTGTGGCTGTGATTAAGGTGATAGTGTGGCTGTGATTAAGGTGATAGTGTGGCTGTGACTAGGGTGATAATGTGGCTGTGATTAAGGTGATAGTGTTGTTGTGATTAGGGTGATAATGTGACTATGATTAAGGTGATAGTGTGACTGTGATTAAGATGATAGTGTGACTGTGATTAAGGTGATAGTGTGACTGTGATTAAGGTGATAGTGTGACTGTGATTAAGGTGACAGTGTGGTTGTGATTAGGATGATAGTGTGGGTGTCATTAGGGTGATAATGTGGGTGTTATGGTGATAGTGTAACTGTCATTAGTGTGGGTGTTATTAGGGTGATAGTGTGGATGTTATTAGGGTGATAGTGTGGGTGTTATTAGGGTGATAGTGTAGCTGTCATTAGTGTGGGTGTTATTAGGGTGATAATGTGGATGTTATTAGGGTGATAGTGTGGGTATTATTAGGGTGATAGTGTAGCTGTCATTTGGGTGACAGTGTGGCTGTGATTAGGGTGATAGTGTGGCTGTGATTAACGGGATAGTGTGGCTGTGATTAGGGCGACAATGCGGCTGTGATTAGGGCGACAGTGTGGCTGTGATTAGGGTGATAGTGTGGCTGTGATTAACGGGATAGTGTGGCTGTGATTAGGGCGACAATGCGGCTGTGATTAGGGTGATAGTGTGGGTGTCATTAGGGTGATGGTGTAGCTGCCATAATGATAAAAAAGTACAGTGTACAGGCACTGTACATCCCACCTCCAGAACCGTGGCTAGGAACTGGAATAACTATCTCCTAAAACTTGGTGCCCTCCTTCACCTAGTAGTAAGTAGGTACCTGGGTGTTAGACACCTATATAATCAACAAGCACCCAGAGATGAATTAGGCACACTACAATGGCAAACTTTTCTGGCTTATTAACTCTGATGAAGACATTTGAGCGAAACTTAATAATCTTTATGGTCGAAACGTTTCGTCTTCGTAGCAGACTTCTAGATTGGAATTCAGGCGATTATTTTTTTATGTTACTCGTCAGCCCTCTGGTGTTATTACTCTGAATTAAAGATGTTTCTTCTTGCTTCTTCTCTTCTTTTCTTCTTCATCTTCAATATTATTATTATTATTTATTAATTATTATTATTATTAAATTGGAAGTATTCTAGCAGCGACAGAAACATGCGAACTGAAGAGAAATATACGAAGATCGATGGAAGGGAACGAACGACCAGCGATAGGAGAGAAAGATAGAAACAGTGATAGAAAGATAAGAACAATGATAGGAGATAAAGACAGTAACAGTGATAGAAAGATAGGAACAGTGATGGAAGAGACACAAGAAAGAGAGTCAGTAGGAAATAATAAGAGTTGCACTCTTGTGTTGCATGAGTACAGTATTGACAGTTACATGAGTGAAACATGCACTTGAATGAGTGCATCACAGACACTTCTGCATGAGTGAAACATAGTGGCATGAGTAAAACATAGTGGCATGAGTGAAACATAGTGGCATTAGTGAAACATAGTGGCATGAGTGAAACAGTGGCATGAGTTAAACACAGTGGCATGAGTGAAACATAGTGGCATGAGTGAAATACAGTGGCATGAGGGAAACACAGTGGCATGAGTGAAACAGTGGCATGAGTGAAACAGTGGCATGAGTGAAACACAGTGGCATAAGTGAAACATAGTGGCATGAGTGAAACACAGTGGCATGAGTGAAACACAGTGGCATGAGTGAAACATAGTGGCATGAGTGAAACAGTGGCATAAGTGAAACACAGTGGCATGAGCGAAACACAGTGGCATGAGTGAAACAGTGACATGAGTGAAATACAGTGGAATGAGTGAAACACAGTGGCATGAGTGAAACATAGTGGCATGAGTGAAACATAGTGGCATGAGTGAAACAGTGGCATGAGTGAAACACAGTGGCATGAGTGAAACACAGTGGCATGAGTGAAACATAGTGGCATGAGTGAAACACAGTGGCATGAGTGAAACACAGTGGCATGAGTAAAACATAGTGGCATGAGTGAAACAGTGGCATGAGTGAAACACAGTGGCATGAGTGAAACATAGTGGCATGAGTGAAACACAGTGGCATGAGTGAAACACAGTGGCATGAGTGAAACAGTGGCATGAGTGAAACAGTGGCATGAGTGAAACACAGTGGCATGAGTGAAACATAGTGGCATGAGTGAAACACAATGGCATGAGTGAAACACAGTTGCATGAGTGAAACAGTGGCATGAGTGAAACAGTGGCATGAGTGAAACACAGTGGCATGAGTGAAACATAGTGGCATGAGTGAAACACAGTGGCATGAGAGAAACATAGTGGCATGTGTGCAACATAGTGGCATGAGTGAAACATAGTGGCATGAGGGAAACATTGTTTGCATGAGTGAAACATAGTAGCATGAGTGCAACATAGTGGCATGAGAGCAACACAGTGGCATGTGTGCAACACAGTGGCATGAGTGCAACATAGTGGCATGTGTGCAACATAGTGGCATGAGTGAAACATAGTGACATGAGTGCAACATAGTGGCATGAGTGAAACATAGTGACATGAGTGCAACATAGTGGCATGAGTGCAACACAGTGGCATGAGTGAAACAGTGGCATGAGTGAAACACAGTGGCATGAGTGAAACATAGTGGCATGAGTGAAATACAGTGGCATGAGTGAAACACAGTGGCATGAGTGAAACATAGTGGCATGAGTGAAACAGTGGCATGAGTGAAACACAGTGGCATGAGTGAAACATAGTGGCATGAGTGAAACACAGTGGCATGAGTGAAACATAGTGGCATGAGGGAAACATTGTTTGCATGAGTGAAACATAGTGGCATGAGTGCAACATAGTGGCATGAGAGCAACACAGTGGCATGTGTGCAACACAGTGGCATGAGTGCAACATAGTGGCATGTGTGCAACATAGTGGCATGAGTGAAACATAGTGACATGAGTGCAACATAGTGGCATGAGTGAAACATAGTGACATGAGTGCAACATAGCATGAGTGCAACATGGCATGAGTGCAACATAGTGTCATGAGTGCAGCATAGTGGCATGAGTGCAGCATAGTGGCATGAGTGCAGCATAGTGGCATGAGCGCAGCATAGTGGCATGAGTGCAGCATAGTGGCATGAGTGCAGCATAGTGGCATGAGTGCAGCATAGTGGTATGAGTGCAACATAGTGGCATGAGTGCAACATAGTGGAATGAGTGCATCACAGACACTTTGCATGAGTTCAACATAGTGGCATGAGTGCAACATACACTAGAATGAGTGTAATATGGAGAGAGTGCTCACCACATACTGGAGATGCTTGATCAGCAGCATCATGTGTGTGTGTGTGTGTGTGTGTGTGTGTGTGTGTGTGTGTGTTGTGTGTGTGTGTGTGTGTGGAGTCACGAGGGTGTGGACTGACCCCAGTCCACACCTAGGCTGTAGGTGTTGCAGGTGTGGGCGTGGCAGGTGTGAGCGTGGCAGGTGTGGCGTGCCAGGTGTGGCGTGCCAGGTGTGAGCGTGGCAGGTGTGGGCGTGCCAGGTGTGGGCGTGGCAGGTGTGAGCGTGCCAGGTGTGAGCGTGTGTGGGGAGAGTGGGAGGCTGAGTGTGGGAGATTTATGCTGAGTCACTGTTAATAAAATGGATATTAGAATGCGGTAGTAATTATAAGGGAGGTGGGAAGAGGAGAGGGGGAGCAGGGGAGAGGGAAGCTGGGGAGAGGGAGGGGTAGAGGGGATGCTCAGTGAAAGGAGGAAGGTGGGGAGGGAACAGGAGGGGGAAGTGGAGAAGGTGAGGAGTATGGGGAGAGATAATGGGCGTGGGGAAGAAGGGATGGATGGTGGGCAGTAGGGGATGCAGGGAAGGGTGCTGGGGGGAGGGAAAGTGGGCGCAGAGGGGAAATTCTGGGAGGGTGATGAGGAGGAAGTGAAGGGAGAGATGGTGGGAGAGGGGTGCATAGGGAGAAGGAGGGGTGTTTCGAGGTGTAGTTGGGCGGGGGAAGGGTGTTGGGAGGGTGTGCAGAGGGAGAGGGAGGGGTGTAGGAAGGCGTGGTGGGAGGGGGGGTGGTGGAAGGGGTGCAAGGAGGGAGATGGGGAGGGGTACGGGAGGGATGGGTGGTGGTGGAGAGGGTGGTGGGGAGGGGTGGTGTGAAGGGGTGCTGGATACAGGGGGTATTACATACGTCTCTGGTCAAAGTTTCCCTCACTACTTACCTTATAATAGCCGTAAATAATCAGTATGTAGAGGGGAGGAGGAGGGGGAGGGGATGGAAGAAGGGAAGGGAGAGGGGGATGGAGAGGGAGAGGAGACAGCAGCGTGTTAATAGTATATACATTATTGTGTGTGTATTAGTTACCATTTTCTCCTAGGCCTAGTGTCCATTAGACACCAGGCCTGTTGTATGTGTGTGTGTGTTGTGTGTGTGTTGTATGTACTTACCTAGTTGTGGTTGCAGGGGTCGATTCACAGCTCCTGACCCCACCTCTTCACTGGCCGCTACTCGGTCACTCTACCCGCTCCATGAGCTTTATCATACCTCTCCTTAAAACTATGTATGGATCCTGCCTCCACTACATCACTTCCCAGACTATTCCACTTCCTGACAACTCTGTGACTGAAGAAATACTTCCTAACATCCCTGTGATCCATCTGAGTATGTGTGTGTGTGTGTGTGTGTGTGTGTGTGAGTTTATGTGTGTCTACTTACCTATTTGTGGTTGCAAGGGTTGAGTCACAGCTCCTGGCCCTGCTTCTTCGCTGGTCGCTATTAGGTCCACTCTCTCCCTGCTCCATGAAGCTTTATCGTATCTCTTCTTAAAGCTATGTATGGATCCTGCCTCCATTACTTCATTATTCAGATTGTTCCACTTCCTGACCACTCTTTGACTGAAGAAATACTTCCTAACATCTCTGTGATTCATCTGAGTCTTCAACTTCCAATTGTGCCCTTGTTGCTGTGTCCCATCTTTGAAACATCCTGTCTCTGTCCACCATGTCAATTCCTCTCAGTATGTTATATGTCGTTGTCATGTTCCCATTATCCCTCCTATCCTCCAGTGTCGTCAGGTTGATTTCCCTTAACCTCTCCTCTAGCTCCGGGACTAATCTTGTTGCAAATCTTTGCACTTTCTCTAATGTCTTGACGTGCTTAACCAGGTGTGGGTTCCATATTGGTGCTGCATACTCCAATATGGGCCTGACGTACACGGTGTACAGAGTCTTGAACGATTCCTTACTAAGGTGTCGAAACTCTATTCTTAGGTTACTTGGATAATGTGTGCCTCAGGAGATGTGCTCGGTATTATACTCACCCCAAGAAGGTCACTGAGTGAGATTTGCAGTCTTTGGCCACCTAGACTGTACTCTGTCTGTGGTCTTCTTTGACCTTCCCCAATCTTCATGACTTTGCACTTAGTGTGTGTGTGTGTATGTATGTGTGTGTGTTTGTGTGTGTATGTGTGTGTGTTTGTGTGTACTCTTCCCCTATTTACAACTTCCTATGTATCTCTCCCGAACACCACCATCATCACCACCATCTCTACCTACCATCATCACGAGAGAGACAGAGAGAGAGACAGAGAGAGAGAGACAGACAGAAGAGGAGAGAGAGAGCCAGGGTATGGGAGGCAGGCGTGTGCTAGGCTCGAGGCTGCTGAGGCATGGCAGCTTGAGCATGGCCATCTGTATCTGAGCCGCCTCCCCATCCGCCCTGTGGATGGCACCCAGCCAGTCCTAGCGTGCCTCATGAATAAACATCCCTTGGCACTGAGTGCCTCCTCCTCCTGCTCCTGCTGATGCCTCCTTCACGCTCCCTGCCTCCTCTTCCTCTTCTACCGTTAGTATCCTCCTCGTCAGGATAAGTGAATAATGTAGGAGCATTGAGGTTCATTGTAAGAGCATTGAGTTCATTGTAAGAGCATTGAGGTTCATTGTAAGAGCATTGAAGTTCATGTAGGAGCATTGAGTTCATTGTAAGAGCATTGCAGTTCAATGTAGGATCATTGATGTTCATTGTAGGAGCATTTATATTCATTGTAGGAGCATAGATGTTCATTGTAAGACCATTGATGTTCATTGTAGGAGCATTGATGTTCATTGTAGGAGCATTGATCATTGTAGAAGCATTGATGTTCATTGTAAGAGCATTGGTGTTCATTGTAGGAACATTGATGTTCAATGTAGGAGCATTGAGGTTCATTGTAAGAGCATTGATGTTCAATGTAGGAGCATTGATGTTAGTTGTAAGAGCATTGATGTTCAATGTAGGAGCATTGATGTTCATTGTAGGAGCATTGATGTTCATTGTAGGAGCATTGATGTTCATTGTAGGAGCATTGATGTTCATTGTAGGAGCATTGATGTTCATTGTAGAGCATTGATGTTCATTGTAGGAGCATTGATGTTCATTGTAGGAGCATTGATGTTCATTGTAAGAGCATTGATGTTCATTGTAGGAGCATTGATGTTCATTGTAGACATTGATGTCATTGTAGGATCATTGATGTTCATTGTAGGAGCATCTACCAGTACCCAATCCATGTCTTGACAGATCATTCTCCACTGATTCCTTGTTCCAGTATAAACAACCTACTGGACGATTATCAAGATGGTCCTTAACCACCTACAAGTGTTCAATCACACCTTTGCACACTTGCCTGTGGTCGCAGATGCTCTGCCTCGCCACACTGGTGCAGAGGTTGATGCTCCGTGTAGTGCAGAGCAAGTTAAAAATGCTCAGAGAAAAGATCCAACACGCTTTGGTGGGATTCGTTGCTTCTTGAAGGAAGATCGAAGTCTGTGAAAGCACCCGTCTCTTCGGAAGCGTGGGTTCGGATCCCACCGCTGATACCACCTTTTGTTGTGAGGTTTGAGGGTTCGTAACGTGGTGGTGAGGTTAGATGAATACACAACCATTCTGTACGGTGGTTATTGGTAGATTTGGATCCTGTCGTCTGCCAACGTACCATCCAAGTGTACAATAGTATCTACTTGCATGCGTTATACCTGCCGTTGATAGATGTTTATTGTAGGAGCATTGTAGGAGTCACAATCTATGACTCGCCTCCCGTTACACGTTATTTCTGTTGTTGTTGCTACTTTGTGTCTTGGTGAAACTCAGCTCATATATATAGGGGTGGAGCGCTCAGGATCTCATTAAGAACTTCTCAGACACTGAGTCGATGTTTAAATTACTGTTTGTTCCTTGAGACCACAATGTCACCTTAAACATAGTTCCTATGATAGAGCACTTGGCTTTCTCACAAAGAGAGTAAGTGTAAAATTTAGAAAAAATTCTTTTATATCAAATCTAAAGTATTAAAGAAAGTTAAAAAGACGTGTTTATTAATTTTTCAGTGTATTAATGTTAGAGAGAGAGAGAGAGAGAGAGAGAGAGAGAGAGAGAGAGAGAGAGAGAGAGAGAGAGAGAGAGAGAGAGGTAGAAGGGGAAAAGAGTAATAAAGAGAGGGAGTAAAGGTCATAGATCTATCTCCAACATTGTTTTATCTTGCGTTATCACATTAGCATCTCCAGGCTGGCGTCCCAACACGGGTGGCTGGGGAGGGGTAAGAGGAGAAGCACCTTCCCAACAGTGGCTGGCTTTAAGGGCGTCACTCTCGTGCTGTGGTAAGGTGAGTGTGAGCCATACGTGTTGGACTGCTTGCACCCTTGTCGTGTGCAGCGGCGGGGGACTGAGAGTCATCAACTAGCAGGTCTTTCAGACTCAACGGGGCGTGATGCCGATGGTCGCCTCATTCAGCTTTCATTGTCAATTAGACTGGTTTTAAGAGCACTTGTCCCATCAATCGATATATATACTCAAGAGAGGTGTGAGCTTCTCGGTGTATATACCTTTCTAATGTATTAAAGTATTCTTGACTGGTGGCGAACAGGTTACTTGCTGCCTTAATTGCCCTCGTGTAGACGATAGACTGAAAACCCCATTAACCTAACCCTCCCTCTTTAAGGACACGATATTATTGGTTTAATATTAAAAAAATAGTTGTAGTTTTAAGAAGCGCTGGGTTTAAAATATTTTCTTTTATAAACACTTATAAGGTGGAGAGCCATCGTCTCGGGCGAGTAAATAAATAGTCTTCCAGGAAAAAATATTGAGAAGTCTCCTGGAGGCTGTCTGAATATTCTGATTCTCCTGCCTTCCAATCTTTTGTATAAAAATATATATACTTTGATAAGCAAAATGGTGTACAGGTTTACAGGATACGTTGATGGTACAGTGAGGGTTTAGCGTGATACAAGGAAAACTGGCACCTTTGTAAATTAGCTGGTAAGGAAATTGGTTAAATAACAGTGACAGAGATGCAAAGCAGTTTATTGTGTACTCCATATCCATCCTGTGAACGGTAGTGGAAGAGCATGTGGGTACAGAAGAGGCCTAGGAACTAGGCCTCCAAAAGGTTAACAGGACTGATTCTTGATTTATATCTCCAGTTATCTTCTGCAAACAAATTTGTTGTATATATCTCCGATGTTATTCTCATTATGCAAGGCAAAATAGTCTCAATATATTTTATAGAAAAAGCCAAAGTACAAACAAGATTAACTGCGCGTTCAGGAACAAATAATATTGTAGTCAGAAAGAGCTGAGTCATGTCTGTTTAATGCCACTTATAACAGTAAAAAATATTTCAAAAAGGGACAACAGGAAATGAGTTAAGTTAGATGATTTTAAAACGTTATTTATATTCATTTATTTCTTCCCGTTTCCATCCATACACTTCAGTCATTCACTTCAGTCATTCACTTCAGTCATTCACTTCAGTCATTCACTTCAGTCATACACTTCAGTCATACACTTCAGTCATACACTTCAGTCATACACTTCAGTCATACACTTCAGTCATACACTTCAGTCATACACTTCAGTCATACACTTCAGTCATTCACTTCAGTCATTCACTTCAGTCATTCACTTCAGTCATACACTTCAGTCATTCACTTCAGTCATTCACTTCAGTCATACACTTCAGTCATACACTTCAGTCATACACTTCAGTCATACACTTCAGTCACACACTTCAGTCATACACTTCTAGTACTGTGCCTTCCTAGAGAGTGCAAATTCAGTGCCTTCAGTCTGTCTTAAAAAATATTTCTGATACATGAAATCAACTTCAGCATCCTTCCGTGTATGTTTTCCAGCGCATTTATATCCATGCTTCAATAAAGAGATCAGAAGTGAAGCTTTACCAAGAATACATTATGTAAAGTTGAAATATAACCTGAGGATTCCTATTATTTATACTTCTTGATATGAAGCCATGGGCAAGTGGAACAGAATTCTTCCTCCGTGAGCCATGCGTGTCGTAAGAGGCGACTAAAATGCCGGGAGCAAGGGTGGCCACCCTGCCTCGGTGGCCACCCTGCCTCGGTGGCCACCCTGCCTCGGTGGGCCACCCTGCCTCGGTGGCCACCCTGCCTCGGTGGGCCACCCTGCCTCGGTGGCCACCCTGCCTCGGTGGGAGACGGCCGGTGTGTTGAAAGAAAGAAAAGATGTGAAGCCAAAATTTCTATTAGCTTTATTGCAAACACTTATGCACACTCTCACACCAAAATGATAGGAGGGATAATGAGAACTTTCAGAATAAGATGCTATGCCAGTGATGATTCTCTTTAAGTCATTTGTTCTTTCTAGCAGGAATTTTGCTGCACGCTAACAGCCCCATTCAAGGCAGGCGAAACTGCAGATCTGGAGAATGTACAAAGAACCTTCACTGCAGGTTTTAGTTCAGTTAAATACCTTAATTACTGGGAACGTTTGAAGTGCCTTGACCTGTACTCCCTGGAACGCATGTGAGAGGCACATCATAATCTGTAAATTTGCTATTATCTTCCTGCATAAAAAAAAAACGGAGGGAAATAAGTGATAAAGACTGTTTACAGTAAGCTAATCTGAGTAACTTTTGATAGGCCTTCTGTCTTCTCTCATCATACTTCATGTAACCTAAAAGAAACTTCTTGACTTGGACTTTCGATTCCATTGCGACTTTGATTTCATATTTTCTTTTGGCTCTTATTTTTGTTTTGATTTGTTTTTTAAGTGAATATATTGGTCCCTTAAGTATCCCTCTCCTGTAATAATCCGCCTGATAATGTCTCTCTCAATCTTGATGTAATGTCCCTCGTGTTTAACATATGTAGCCTTGGCAGCCGTAATTTCCTGTCAGTTTACCCAGGTTTACTCTACCCAGATACTCCCTTAACTCCATCAACTCGGCTCCACGCAAATCAGGAACTTTGACTTGATTATAATTATTAAGGTAATTGGAAGAGATATTGAAACCGAGTGATTTATGAAAGCTTCCTCCAAGTTCAACATTAACCTCAAGATTATTAATTAGTGATAAGTTCTCTGCCAGAATCATATCTAGTAAGTAATTTTCTCTGTTTGCCTCTGTCACAAACTGTTTTATTAAGTAATTTTGGACCTTTTCTAGAAAATGGTAGACTCCATTTTGGCTAAAACTAAAATCCTCCATCAAAACAACATTCTCTTATCTAGATACCTCAGTACTTTCGTCCCATAGAAGTTTACCGTGTTAGCTATGTACGTCTGGAGGTCTGTAACTCAGTACGTCTGGAGGTCTGTAACTCAGTATGTCTGGAGGTCTGTAACTCAGTACGTCTGGAGGTGTGTAACTCACACCCAAGATTAACTTTCCGAGTCTCTCGAGTATTTGCAGCAAAATAAATTGATTGTCTGTTACTTTCACTTTTCCGTCGTGTCTGATGTTACAAACGGCTTAAATTTTCTCTAAAATACATTGCCATTCCTCCTCCTTTCCTGCTGACTCTCAGTGTGGCTTAATTTACACCCTGGAGTGTGACAGTCACGGGCATGTCCCTCTCTTCTTCAGTGAACCAGCTCTCCCTAACTGCAATAATATCTGTTTCCTACATAGAGCTCTTATTATTATTATAGTAGACCTTAAGGGAGTTAGTCTCTCGCCTCCCTCCACTGTCTGTCTTTGTTTGCTGACCATATTCTATGTTTATTAGTAACTATGTGCTAATTAACAATATTTGCTGCTTGATTGCCTGTTCGTTTCCTTGCACAATCACTGGCATTGTCTACAATACAAGGTCTATTTCCTCATCTCCAATCGACATCTAGCACTACCCCTACTGCTGCTTCGACTATGCCGCTCTATGCACACTATCACCTCTGCCCTCGACATGGCTTGATGCAACTACCACCTCTGCCCTCGACATGGCTAGCACTTCCTCGACATGGCTAGACTACCACCTCTGCCTGACATGAGACTATGCATGCTTTACCACCTCTGCCCTATTACAGTACATGGCTAGCACTACATTCCTCCTGCACTGCTCTTGCCCTCGACATGGCTAGTACTACCACCTCTGCCCTCGACATGGCTAGCACTACCACCTCTGCCCTCGAATCATGGCATAGCACTACCACCTCTGCCCTCGACATGGCTAGCACTACCACCTCTGCCCTCTACCACTCTGCCTCGACATGGCTAGACTACCACCTCTGCCCTCGACATGGCTAGCACTACCACCTCTGCCCTCGACATGGCTAGCACTACCACCTCTGCCCTCGACATGGCTAGCACTACCACCTCTGCCCTCGACATGGCTAGCACTACCACCTCTGCCCTCGACATGGCTAGCACTACCACCTCTGCCCTCGACATGGCTAGCACTACCACCTCTGCCCTCGACATGGCTAGTACTACCACCTCTGCCCTCGACATGGCTAGACTACCACCTCTGGCCTCGACATGCTAGACTACCACCTCTGCCCTCGACATGGCTAGCACTGCCCACTCTGCTCCCTCGACATGGCTATACCCTCTGCCTCACTACTCACCTCTGCCCTCGACATGCTAGCACTACCACCTGCCTCGACATGCTAGTACTCACTCGCTCGACATGGCTAGCACTACCACCTCTGCCCTCGACATGGCTAGTACTACCACCTCTGCCCTCGACATGGCTAGCACTACCACCTCTGCCCTCGACATGGCTAGTACTACCACCTCTGCCCTCGACATGGCTAGCACTACCACCTCTGCCCTCGACATGGCTAGTACTACCACCTCTGCCCTCGACATGGTAGCTACACCCTGCCTACTGGCTAGCCACCTCTGCCCTCGACATGGCTAGTACTACCACCTCTGCCCTCGACATGCTACCTGCACAGCTACTCACCTCTGCCCTCGACATGGCTAGTACTACCACCTCTGCCCTCGACATGACTAGCACTACCACCTCTGCCCAAGAGAGATGAACTATATCCCTTGCATACATATTATGTTTGCTATAGAAATTATCCCAGTTGCCAGTGAATGGGATTGCAAGTTCTTGCCAGTACTTGTACAGCGTCCATTCATTGCCCTCTCCTCTTTAAGGCAAGAGAGATTTCTACCTTAGCCCAATTAAAACTATAGCTCAGTTCCTGTTTCCTGCCCTTCCAAATATTATTTCTTCCAGCATTAAGGCAGATGATGCGCTACTTTCCATTACCTTACATAATATTACCCAATTTGTTGACTATGTCACCAACTCCAAGGACAACACATCTCACCTTCCCTTCTGTTACAGAACGTATGGTTCATATATCCAATTTGTGAGTCCCCAACAATGAGAATATTCTTACCTTTATTAATATAGGAGTTAATGGTATTTTTTATCCTCAATGACCACTGAAGAATGGAAAAGCTTCGTTCTACTTGTAAGTTTGCTGCTTTGACCTTCCTCAGTCTGATGTTTCTCTCTACTGGACACCACTTTCCATTTGTTAGTGTCACCAACCTCCTCCTCGCTCTGATAACATGTTTCCTGTCACTATATCGTCAGGAAACAAATTGAAAAGGGTAAATAATTTGAATGTCCAGTGTAATGAGGAACACTTCACTTCAGTAACTTCAGTGAAATATCTGGGAATCCCCTTTGACCCATGCATGTCAGGAGAACTGACAGGGAACAGTGTAGTAAAGAAAGCGAATGCCAGACTGAAGTTCCTCTACAGACAAGCACAGTGTCTACCTACTGAGGCTCGCAGGACCCTATGTCTAGCCCTTATACAATGTCATATTGATTACGCTTGCTCTTCACAATACTCTGCCTTAACAAAAAAAATGAAAGATAAGCTACAAATCACCCAGAACAAAATGGTGAGATTCATTCTGGACCTGGGTCCAAGAGAGCATGTAGGCCTGGATGAATTACAACAACCGGATATGATGAATGGTGAAGACTGAGTAAAACAACTAAAGTTACATCACGTTTATGAAATTGCTTACAACCAGTGTCTAAAATATCTAGCTGCTAATTTTGTTAAGGCTGAGAACCAAAGCAATTATAGTACTGGGGGGAAGGGAGAAGAATTTTGCAGTACTTACAGTCAGTGGTCAGGCTTCAAATACATTTTATTGTATAGCAATAAATGAGTGGAATAGACTGCCTGCACATGTCAAAGCCCATCTTAGCCTAAGCCAGTTCAAGAAGAGAGCCAAAATGTACCTAATGAATATGGCTTCAGAAAGGGAGGAGAGTGATTTCTTGTATATCTAACATACACGTACTATGATCTGATACTATATTTAATATCAATGTAAGTATCTAATTTTACTTACCCCTGGTATATATTCTTTCATTACAAATACTTTTCACATAGTTAAGCTAATTAATTAATTAATTGATTAATTAAGATAATATTTATCACAAGGACCCCAGTGGAAATAAGTCACTCTGTCTGACTTTTTTTGGGGGGTTATCCTGGGTAATTTACATATACATATGCTGCTATGTATGATAATCTATGTAACTGTATTCATGTGTACCTGTGTCTGAGTAAACTTACTTACCACTGACCTCAAAATCTGTTTCTTTCCAGCACACCTGCTTCTACACACCTGCTTCTACACACCTGCTTCTACACACCTGCTTCTACACACCTGCTTCTACACACCTGCTTCTACACACCTGCTTCTACACACCTGCTTCTACACACCTGCTTCTACACACCTGCTCCTACACACCTGCTCCTACACACCTGCTCCTACACACCTGCTCTACACACCTGCTTCTACACACCTGCTTCTACACACCTGCTTCTACACACCTTCTACACACAGCTTCTACAACCTGCTCTACACACCCTAACATCACACCCTGACACCCCTGACCACCCCTGAACACCTCTGACACACCCATGACACCCCTGACACCCTGACACCCTCTGCACCCCTGACACACCTCTGACACACCCTTGACACACCTCTGACACCCTGACACACCTGACACCCTTGACACACCTCTGACACCTCTGACACACCCCTGACACACCCTTGACACACCTCTGACACACACTACACATTCCTACACGCACTTTGACCTCGTCTCCTCCACTCCCTTGATGCTTATATGTCAAAGTGTTTTGCATAATTCATCTTGGACTGAATGGAGACATGAATGTGAAATTATCCTGCACTACACACACACACACACACACACACACACACACACACACACACACACACACACTACACACACACACACACACCACACTACACACACACACACACCACACACTTACACACCTGACACACACGTTACAGCACCTCTTGACCTAGGAATCTCACCCTCCTCTCCCTCGCACTCTGGAGGTGCAAGTCAGGTTTCTAATTCCCTAGTGGAGTGATGAACATCGAAGTGATTATCCTGTACACACACACACACACACACACACACACACACACACACACACACACACACACACACACATACACTACACACCATGTTTAATACATCAGACAAATACAACACACACACACACACACACACACCAGCATCACTTAGCAGATATCTCTGTCCAGCATAGACGGTTAAAGCATCTTTGTCCTCTGTGATCTCCAGGAATCTCACCCCCTCCAGCCTCCCCTCTGTCTCTCTGGGGTGGCGAACAAGTCAGGCTTCTTATCTCCCCTAAGTGACAGAGTGATGACCTTTATGCCATCTCTACATAAGATAGAGAGTCCTGTATTCTCAGTAGCAAAGAGAGACATTACCCTAACGAATTATCAAACGAAAGTGATCTTTATTATCACTTTTAATTAGGGTTAAATTAGCTTAAAAGTTGTTAAAGGGAAAAAATGTTGTTTGTGATGAGAGAAGTGGGCGTGGCACTTGTGTTTCCTAGATGCTAGCCTTATCTTCGACCTTATGTCACAACACCATAAGGCCTATAATCACTTAATACTTCTTCTTCAGTGTCTTGGAAGAATTTAATACTGTGCAAGGGATATTGACCCCTGAACCCATTGAAACAGAGGTCAAATTACGCTCGAATGAGACATCTGTGTATCGTTCGAAATGTGACCTTATGAGAGGGTGACTGAAGGGTGTTGGAAGGAGAGAATCTGATCTGGTTTGAGATGATGCTGCGTAGACGCTTGAGTGAACCACAAGGATGCGTAGGTCAGGTCACCGCAGGTCACCGTAGGTCAACGTAGGTCACCACAGGTCACCACAGTTCTTCACACTGACCATTCAGAGTTTGCAGCAGTTGCAGCATTAACAGCTTCCAACAGTTGCAACATTAACAGCTTCCAACAGTTGCAGCATTAACAGCTTCCAACAGTTCCACCATTAACAGCTTCCAACAGTTGCAACATTAACGCTTCAACAGTTGCAGCATTAACGCTTCCAACAGTTGCAGCATTAACAGCTTCAACAGTTGCAAATTAACGGCTTCCAACAGTTGCAGCATTAACAGCTTCAACAGTTAGCATTAAGCTTCCAACAGTTGCAGCATTAACAGCTTCCAACAGTTGCAACATTAACAGCTTCCAACAGTTGCAACATTAACAGCTTCCAACAGTTGCAGCATTAACAGCTTCCAACAGTTGCAGCATTAACAGCTTCCAACAGTTGCAACATTAACAGCTTCCAACAGTTGCAGCATTAACAGCTTCAACAGTTGCAACATTAACGCTTCCAACAGTTGCAGCATTAACGCTTCCCACAGTTGCAACTTAACAGCTTCCAACAGTTGCACCATTAACAGCTTCCAAAGTTGCAACATTAACAGCTTCCAACAGTTGCAGCATTAACAGCTTCCAACAGTTGCAACATTAACGCTTCCAACAGTTGCAGCATTAACAGCTTCCAACAGTTGCAGCATTAACAGCTTCCAACAGTTGCAGCATTAACAGCTTCCAGCAGTCACACCATTCTTTTTAAGTTAGGTTAAAACAAGTTAGGGTAAGTTAGGTTAAGTTACATTAGGTTAGATTAAGGTAGATTAAGTTAGGGTTAGAAAGCTGGACTGAGCCTGGAGGCCTCGGTCCCAGACTAGGCCTCCTGGAGGGCTTGTCTCAGACCAGGCCTCCTGGTTGCTGGCTAATATACAACATTCCAGCTGAGAGAACATGAGGCACCTGAAGAGTCATCGATGGCTTGACCTCTCTCTTGTTTTGAAAGTTCTAGTTATCCAACCCATCAGTTTCCTTTCACTTGCAATAACAACATTGTTGTGCTGCTTGAATGAGAGATCCTCTGACATTGTAACTCCCAGGTCTCTCTCATTAGACTTCTGCTCTGTTGGGTGATTAGTTTGTCATGTACACTGAGCTCCTTGTTTCTTAAATTTTGCCGCAACGTAGCAACTGGAATTTGTCTTAACTGAATATCTTGTTGCTGTCTCTGAACCACCGGAAGTCTTGCTTTATATCCGCCTGGAAGACTCGCTGTGTCTTCTTTGTCGGATATACGAATGAGAAAGACAAATCCCACGAGGATCTTGCCTTGAGAAACACAAGTTTTCACTGTGTCAGCCTCAATTCACTATGTTCATTATTACTCTTCAGGTTCTATTTGTTAGGAAGCGAAATATCTATTTTCCCATCTTTTAATTATTCCTCTGCAGAGATTTTGTGTCTAGTTTTCCCTAGGTTGCACTTGTTGAAATCTCTCGCAAAGTCAGTGTATACTACATGTGCAATGTTCTTCTGTTGCAGTGCACCCAAGACCATGTCATAATGGTCCAGCAGTTGCAAATGGCAGGAGCGATCAGGTTGACCTGGGTTGTGCAGTTGATGTGATTCCATGTGACTGGAACTCTTGCTTCTTAAACCCTCTCAAAGATTTTGATAATGTGGTACATCTTGGCTATTGTTTTACTGCCACCCTTGTGGGACATAACTGTATTGGTGGTTTTTAATAACTGAGATAATACCAGATTATTCTCCGTAAAATATTGAAGGCACGAGGTTGTAGTTTCTTACAGTTCTTCATGAATATAGAGTTGCAGGCGTCTGGGCCTGGGGCAGAGTGCATGGGCGTGCAATTTATTGCTTCTTCTAAGTCAAGTGGGGTTAGAGTTATATCAGAAATTTCAGAGATGTCTGTAGTGTTTCGCATCTTGTTCATAAAATTTCATTCGCGTTGTAAATTCTTTGTAAGAACAATGGCTCACTGAACATTCTGAACCGTACTGTTACTCAAATATCTTATCAATATCTTTGTTATCGTCAGTGTATGTTCCAACTGCTTTAATTAAAGCCCCGATACTAGATATTTTCGCCTTGGGTTTTGCATATGGGAAAAAATATTTTGGAGTTCTTTCAGATTCACTTAATGTTATTGTGGCTCCCTGTGTCTCTCCTGGATCTGTAGGATGTGTTCAATTTGAGGTCAATGTTCTTCATTTCTCTAACCAATGTTTCTCTTTGTTGTTCAGAAAGTCTCCTGCTTCAGAAGAGATCTGTTATCAGGTGTCTTTGCCTTTAGAGGTCGCGCCTTTTCCTTTCCAACTTTCCCTTTCTCCTCCTCCGTAATGGTATATGTCTTGAGCATAACTCAAGCGCCATTAACCTCGTTCACTGAAAGTACTGGGTCGGCTCCGTGATAACCAGGGTTTCTTTCCATCATATTTCAGTACAATCACAATTTATTTCATCTAGGTTTATGTTCTTCTTAAAATTAGAATTGTTTAACATACCATCATGACTGAGTGTGTTGCTGATGAGAGTCAGTGAGTGTACACGTCTGAACTTCAGTGAGGTTATGGTCTGAATTTATTTCCGTCGACACAGTTTTGTCCCGTAACAGGTCTTTATTATTACAAGGTCAACATAATTTTCTATTCTGGTCGGTTCTGCTGTTGTCTGCTGGCATAAGGCGAACATATTGCAAAGTAGATCAATTGAGTGAGACTGTTCATCTATTTTAGGTGTCGTAATGTCACAAGTGTAACGAGGCTCTGCTTCTCGGTTTTTAACCCCAGAACTTCAACTACATCGTCTGTGGTATTGAGTAACTCAGTGTTATTGAATGACTCTTTAACACACTTGTCATTAGTGTTCTGAACCACTGTATAATATACTTGTGTAGTATATGTGTGTAGTACCAGCTATATTATAATTATGATCCCTTCGCAAGTTAGGATCTCTAGGTACCTATGTCGTCACAAGTCCTGCGCATGTGTGCGCTAGCCCAGAGGCATCTCCCTCATTCCTTGGATTGGTATAGCAGTGCCAGGTAGGCTGGCACTGCTCCCCTCCAGACTCAGTCAATATACAGTTACCACCCACAAGTGTGTTTCAATACGACAGTAATTATCTCCTAGAACCCCTTCGACACACTGACCAAATGCTCTATCCCCTTCTTCCCCATTATTGTCTGGTTTTTTTCAGTCCCACCTTAGAAGACTGTAGCCAGGGATGCATGTCTCACAGTCAACCACTGTAGCCAGGGATGCATGTCTCACAGTCAACCACTGTAGCCAGGGATGCATGTCTCACAGTCAACCACTGTAGCCAGGGATGCATGTCTCACAGTCAACCACTGTAGCCAGGGATGCATGTCTCACAGTCAACCACTGTAGCCAGGGATGCATGTCTCACAGTCAACCACTGTAGCCAGGGATGCATGTCTCACAGTCAACCACTGTAGCCAGGGATGCATGTCTCACAGTCAACCACTGTAGCCAGGGATGCATGTCTCACAGTCAACCACTGTAGCCAGGGATGCATGTCTCACAGTCAACCACTGTAGCCAGGGATGCATGTCTCACAGTCAACCACTGTAGCCAGGGATGCATGTCTCACAGTCAACCACTGTAGCTAGGGATGCATGTCTCACAGTCAACCACTGTAGCCAGGGATGCATGTCTCACAGTCAACCACTGTAGCCAGGGATGCATGTCTCACAGTCAACCACTGTAGCCAGGATGCATGTCTCACAGTCAACCACTGTAGCCAGGGATGCATGTCTCACAGTCAACCACTGTAGCCAGGGATGCATGTCTCACAGTCAACCACTGTAGCCAGGGATGCATGTCTCACAGTCAACCACTGTAGCCAGGGATGCATGTCTCACAGTCAACCACTGTAGCCAGGGATGCATGTCTCACAGTCAACCACTGTAGCCAGGATGCATGTCTCACAGTCAACCACTGTAGCCAGGGATGCATGTCTCACAGTCAACCACTGTAGCCAGGGATGCATGTCTCACAGTCAACCACTGTAGCCAGGGATGCATGTCTCACAGTCAACCACTGTAGCCAGGGATGCATGTCTCACAGTCAACCACTGTAGCCAGGGATGCATGTCTCACAGTCAACCACTGTAGCCAGGGATGCATGTCTCACAGTCAACCACTGTAGCCAGGGATGCATGTCTCACAGTCAACCACTGTAGCCAGGGATGCATGTCTCACAGTCAACCACTGTAGCCAGGGATGCATGTCTCACAGTCAACCACTGTAGCCAGGGATGCATGTCTCACAGTCAACCACTGTAGCCAGGGATGCATGTCTCACAGTCAACCACTGTAGCCAGGGATGCATGTCTCACAGTCAACCACTGTAGCCAGGGATGCATGTCTCACAGTCAACCACTGTAGCCAGGGATGCATGTCTCACAGTCAACCACTGTAGCCAGGATGCATGTCTCACAGTCAACCACTGTAGCCAGGGATGCATGTCTCACAGTCAACCACTGTAGCCAGGGATGCATGTCTCACAGTCAACCACTGTAGCCAGGGATGCATGTCTCACAGTCAACCACTGTAGCCAGGGATGCATGTCTCACAGTCAACCACTGTAGCCAGGGATGCATGTCTCACAGTCAACCACTGTAGCCAGGATGCATGTCTCACAGTCAACCACTGTAGCCAGGGATGCATGTCTCACAGTCAACCACTGTAGCCAGGGATGCATGTCTCACAGTCAACCACTGTAGCCAGGATGCATGTCTCACAGTCAACCACTGTAGCCAGGGATGCATGTCTCACAGTCAACCACTGTAGCCAGGGATGCATGTCTCACAGTCAACCACTGTAGCCAGGGATGCATGTCTCACAGTCAACCACTGTAGCCAGGGATGCATGTCTCACAGTCAACCACTGTAGCCAGGGATGCATGTCTCACAGTCAACCACTGTAGCCAGGGATGCATGTCTCACAGTCAACCACTGTAGCCAGGGATGCATGTCTCACAGTCAACCACTGTAGCCAGGGATGCATGTCTCACAGTCAACCACTGTAGCCAGGGATGCATGTCTCACAGTCAACCACTGTAGCCAGGGATGCATGTCTCACAGTCAACCACTGTAGCCATGGATGCATGTCTCACAGTCAACCACTGTAGCCAGGATGCATGTCTCACGTCAACCACTGTAGCCAGGATGCATGTCTCACAGTCAACCACTGTAGCCAGGGATGCATGTCTCACAGTCAACCACTGTAGCCAGGGATGCATGTCTCACAGTCAACCACTGTAGCCAGGGATGCATGTCTCACAGTCAACCACTGTAGCCAGGGATGCATGTCTCACAGTCAACCACTGTAGCCAGGGATGCATGTCTCACAGTCAACCACTGTAGCCAGGGATGCATGTCTCACAGTCAACCACTGTAGCCATGGATGCATGTCTCACAGTCAACCACTGTAGCCAGGGATGCATGTCTCACAGTCAACCACTGTAGCCAGGGATGCATGTCTCACAGTCAACCACTGTAGCCATGGATGCATGTCTCACAGTCAACCACTGTACCCAGGGATGCATGTCTCACAGTCAACCACTGTAGCCAGGGATGCATGTCTCACAGTCAACCACTGTAGCCAGGGACGCATGTCTCACAGTCAAGGTGATCCCAGGTAAAACAACCACTGTGAAAGAATAGTGAAATTTCAAGCGCATTCGTGATTTTTCTCATTATTATCAGGGAACTGATAATGTAAGAAATCATGAAAGGGTTTGGAAGTTCACCAATTTTTCACAATGGTTGTTTTGCGTAGTGTGATATCACATGTTTACTTTGATCTTATTACATAGTCTCCCATGCGGGTTTCCGTAAAAGCTGCGAACATTACATCTGACTCCGTTAAGAGTCCACTATTAAATGTAATTTTCTTGATACTTGGTTTAAGACGTTGTATGTTAACAGCTCTGAGGTGCTGACACATTCTCACCACTGCTTGTACTACAGCATGACTCTGAGGTGCTGACACATTCTCACCACTGCTTGTACTACAGCATGACTCTGAGGTGCTGACACATTCTCACCACTGCTTGTAGGGTTGGATGTTGCACCGCCTGCCGAGTCTCTTGCTTTCGTAGGGAGTGATTTCCGTGTGTAGATTTGGGACTAGTCCCTCTAGGATTTTCCAGGTGTAAATTATGACGTATCTTTATCGCCTGCGTTCCGAGGAGTATAGGTCAAGGAATTTCAAACGTTCCCAATAACTGAGGTGCATGCAACGGTAGCAGCATTAGCAGTTTGCAGCAATTGCAACATTAGTTTTAAGTTACAGCAGTTACAGCATTAGTTTTAAGTTAGGTTAAGATACATTTAGTTAGGGCAAATTACATTAGGTTAATTTAGGTTAAGTAGGATAAGTTTAACTATGTTAGGCTAAGTTAAGTGTGGTTAGACTAGGTTAGATTAAGTCAGATTAAGTTAGGTTAGATTAAGTTAAATTAAGTTAGGTTAGATTAGGCTAGATTAAGTTATGTTAAGTTAGGCTAATTCAAATTAAGTTATGTCAGGTTACGTTAACTTAGTTAAGGTCGCATTAAACAATAAAAAAAAACATACGTTTACCTTCAAATAAACAAGTTGATAAAAACGTTCACTCTACGTCTGGCAACGCTACTGGCTCAAAATAACCATAAAACGTTCAGATTTGTATGATTTTGCTCTTCCTTCGTGATCTCCAAATTTATTCCTCTCTCGTCTACCAACGAGGCCATTATCAGTATCGTTTTCTCGTTACCTTCTCCTCGTTTATCGTTTTCCTGGTCTTTGTTTCACATTTTTTATCATTTTTCGGTTTATAAATGTTGCGATTTATTAACGTTTTTCGTTATATATATTGTATGAATGTTGTTGTATGTGAAGAGCTCTGATACAACAACTGGGGATAAATTAAGTTTATACATTAGTAGCTGCAGCTGTATGTGCTGCGTGCAGCCAGCAGTAACAGCCTGGGTGATCAAGCGCTGATCCACCAGGAGGTCTGGTCATGGGCCGGGCCGCGCGGGGGGCGCTGACCCCTCGCAACACCCTCCAGGTAGACTCCAGGTCCTCTTATTTATTTGAGTTGTCTCCTCACGTCGACCTGGTCCTGACCACTGTGTTGCTGGGTCAGTAGCGACTTCAAGCCTCAAGAAAGTAGCACACTGAGTGCTACCTACCTCCTCGCTACCTTTAATCTCTACTCTATTCTACTTTTAGTCCTTGTTTTAACTACTTCGTGACTTCTAACTTCTATATTTCCTACAGGTGTCGTAATTTTTTTTATAAACCCTGATGATGGTGATAGATTTCACCATATATATATATATATATATATATATATATATATATATATATATATATATATATATATATATATAAAATCAAATCATGAGCTAATCTGTCACTTCCTGTGAGTGTGAGTCTACCCTCAATATGATCACTATCCTGTTGTGACCTACAACTGTCCTGCTGTGACCTGCAGCCCTGAGCGTGACCTGTCTGGCAGGGCAGGTCATGGGGTTAGTGGTGGGTAGGAGTGATGGGGACCAGCATCCCAGGGCGTCTGTCCAACCTCCCCATTATTCTTTTGAGGAGAGTGGGGGAGAGGAGGGTGGGGAGAAGAGTGAGGGAGGGGAAGAGGAGTGAGGGAGCAAGAGAAGAGGGAAGTGTAGAAAGGAGAATGAGTAGGAGAGGGTGTAGAAGAAGAGGTAGTGAGGGGGGGGGAGAGAGGGAGTGTAAAAGGAGAGAAAGCTTGTAAGAGAAATAGAGAGGGAATGTTAGAGGAGGAAGAGACTGGGAGGTTGAGATCAGGAAGAGAGAGGGATTGGTTAAGTAAGTTTATTCAGGTATACACAAATGCAGTTGTTACATAGATTATCATACATAGCAGCATATGTGTAGAGAAGTGTGAGAAGAGTAGAGAGTAAGTGTGATAAAAATAGAGGAGTGTAAGAAGAGTAGAGAGGGATGAGAAGAGCGTAAGGGGATGAAAGAGGGAGTGGGGGTGAGTTAGGATGGGAGGGGGTGAGGGACGGAGTTGGGAGGGAGGGAGGGAGGGTGTGAGGGAGTGAGGGAGGGGTGGGGGAAGGAGTTGGTGATGGAGGGAGGGGGTGATGGAGGGAGGGGGTGAGGGAGGGAGGTGTGAGGGAAGGAGGGGGTGAGGGAGGGAGGGGGTGATGGAGGGAGGGGGTGAGGGAACGAGGTGTGAGGGAAGGAGGGGGTGAGGGAGGGAGGGGTGAGGGCGTGGACAGGCACCGCCTCTCTCAAACGCCACGATCTCGCCCTGATAATATACTTTTTGTGGTTGTTTGGGATGGTGCCCCACAAGGGCAAATTTACAATCGGCGACGGTGTATATATGTGTATATGTGAGGCCCGCCCGACCTGTCGACCTGCCTGCCCTCCCTCTCTCTCTCTCTCTCTCTCTCTCTCTCTCTCTCTCCTCTCTCTCTCTCTCTCTCCTAGGCAGTGAGAAAATAAACAAGGTTATCTGTAAGGCAATCAGATTAGAACAGGAACCAACTAGGTGACCTAAAGTAGCACAGCAACTTATAATACAAACTGCGTTATAGGTCAACAGGATTTACCTTTCTCTAGTGTGTGGAGTCTGAAAGCTTTACCACTACTCCATACGTTAATTCTACGCTTCGAATTTGCTGGGCCCAGTCAGAAATATTCTTCTACAAGATGTCGAATGGGGTGCTTGTAGAAGGTGTGAGAGAGATCCTGGAGGGAGGAAGAAGGGTTACATGTGACTAATGTTTGTGTAAACACTGCTTTCATAAATAACATATATTTGAAGAGATGTTTAGGAATTTGCAAGAAGGATATGGAGCTGTGGAGTGGTTTCTCGAGAAGAGTAATGAGGTGAGTACTGAGGTGAGTACTGAGGTGAGTACTGAAAAGAGTACTGAGGTGAGTACTGAGTAGCCGTACTCAGATCATAGGGCCTCTTTTGTGTAGACTGTCTGGGACATTTAGTAATAATGGCAGAATTACCAGCAAAATGTTTGGAAAATGGACACAAATGCAACTAATGTGGCATTTTCTTGTGGCAACGTTTCGTTCTCTTGGAGCTTTGTCAAGCGGTAACGGCTTCACAAAGCTCCTGGAGAGCGAAACGTTACCACAATTAAAATGTCACATTAGTTGCATCTGTGTCCCTTTACCCGGGACATAAAATGAATAGAAAGTAAAGACAGATGCAGGAAACAGGAGCCAACTAAGCCAAGGAACTCCTACAGAGAGTTAAAATTTCATCAGACAACGCTGGTGTAATTGCAGATTCAGTGGAAAAGAAACATGTAAGCATTACAGCATCCTCCACAGGCTCCAGCTCTGGTACTGATTCTGTTACAGACTCAGTAGCACATGAGTCAGTTGTGATTACTGATACGGAAATGATTCCTTAACCCGGACGCAATCAAATGCGACCATCAGAAAATGTAAGTGTGTGGGCAACTTATGTTTGGGGGATTTTGCAAATATGGATCAACTGGAAATCGGAATGGAAGGTGTCAATACCACCAGGCAAAGAAATGACATTTTCTCCTGAATAAAGGAGTGTGTCATTCCAAGATCTGCACATACTTTCAGCCTGCAGTGTGCTATGACTCTAGTGAGAAACACGCGAAGGGAATGAGACATATAAAACATCAGAAATATACAACCAAATATGAGAATTACAATTATATAGTCAGCAGAGATTTTTGTTTAGGGTCAGGAAGCGGAAAAGAATGGCAAGAAGTGATAAGAATATATCACCATCTGGAAACAATCCTCTACTGGGAACGAAGCCAGTGGCAGGCTCTTCACAGCCACAGACATCACAGCCAACAGGAAGACTCTCCAGAGCCACAAACATCACAGCCAATAGGAAGGCTCTCCAGAGCCACAAACACCACAGCCAACAGGAAGGTTCTCCAGAGCCACAGACATCACAGCCAACAGGAAGGCTCTCCAGAGCCACAAACATCACAGCCAACAGGAAGGCTCTCCAGAGCCACAAACATCACATCCAACAGAAAGGCTCTCCAGAGCCACAAACATCACATCCAACATGAAGGCTCTCCAGAGCCACAGACATCACAGCCAACAGGAAGGTTCTCCAGAGCCACAAACATCACAGCCAACAGGAAGGCTCTCCAGAGCCACAAACATCACAACCAACAGGAAGGCTCTCCAGAGCCACAGACATCACAACCAACAGGAAGGCTCTCCAGAGCCACAAACATCACATCCAACAGGAAGGCTCTCCAGAGCCACAAACATCACAGCCAACAGGAAGGTTCTCCAGAGCCACAAACATCACAGCCAACAGGAAGGCTCTACAGAGCCACAGACATCACAGCCAACAGGAAGGTTCTCCAGAGCCACAAACATCACAGCCAACAAAAAGGTTCTCCAGAGCCACAAACATCACAGCCAACAGGAAGGTTCTCCAGAGCCACAAACATCACAGCCAACAGGAAGGTTCTCCAGAGCCACAAACATCACATACAACAAGAAGGCTCTCCAGAGCCACAAACATCACATACAACAGGAAGGCTCTCCAGAGCCACAAACATCACAGCCAACAGGAAGGTTCTCCAGAGCCACAAACATCACAGCCAACAGGAAGGTTCTCCAGAGTCACAAACATCACCGCCAACAGGAAGGTTCTCCAGAGCCACAAACATCACAGCCAACAGGAAGGCTCTCCAGAGCCACAAACATCACAGCCAACAGGAAGGCTCTCAGCACAGCAACAAGTATCATAACATTTGTCATTGCAGCCTTAACGGAGACCCCATGTTAAAGGCCACTTTGACAAGGGAATTTGGCTTTCTGGGAATAATCTACTCAGATGTGACCGGAAGAAAACATACAACGAGGGGAAGGTTAGTGTGTAAGTTAGAGTGACTCACATGTATTGAATTGGTGGACACTATAAGTGTAGTCGAAGGTTTGGTGGTTAAAACTGAAAATCAGAATCTAGTTATTGTACTTGTTTATAAACCAGCTGATGCAACTTCTCAGTGGTTCCAAGATCAACTAATGAAAATAAAGTATTGTCTTGAAAGCCTTTCAAATTCGGCCTCAAATGTCCTGTTACTTGGTGACTTCAATTTAAGAAACCTAAAATGGAAGAATGTAGTAAAAACTGTAATAGCAGAGAGAATTCCAGGAGCTATAGTTCAGATGAACAGTCTCAATCAACTGAATTACAAGACTACAACAAATTCGACTTACGCCAACATGTAGTGGAACCGACCAGACGATAAAGTGCTCTAGACGCGAGGTTCCCAGACTGGGAAAGTGAACCACTAAAAGAACATAAAGTGATTTCCATGGAATACGCAAATGAATTAAAATTTTCTGAGTTTTTTAAGTAGATTAATTATTTTCAGTAGTTTATAAAGAAACAAAAAAATCCAAATACAGAGACAACCTTGTTTAATAAAAAAAAAATATTCATTGCTATTCTTACAGAAAAAATACATCATTGGACATTCTTAACCTAAAAACAAATATCTATTAATATTCCTTGAGTCGGCTGTTGATCTCAGTAAGATTATTCAAAACCAATTGTCTTAAATGTATGAAGAAATAAGATTTGGCAGTATTTCCCAGCCTTAAAAAAAGAGGAAGGTGCATAATACATGCGTAATCTATTCACTGTGAATGCGCACTCACTCCCTGACAGCCTGCAACACGAATTTCAAGATAATTTCTTGAATGACTCGACTGTTCGGGTCATTCACGAAACTCTTCCTACCACTGACTAAACTCTGCTCACAGATGAGATAGTCGTAAACTTCAGTTGACAATATGACTGTGACTAAATGTTTACCATTTCCCACAGCGTCTCTGGCGCAGAACATTAAGACCAAATTTTGAACTAGGTTCTTCACGGAAGAGGACCTCAGGATGGCTCTGGCAGACCTCAGGATGGCTCTGGCAGAGCTCTCGATGGCTCTGGCAGACCTCAAGATGGCTCTGGCAGACCTCACGATGGCTCTGACTGACCTCAGGATGGCTCTGACTGACCTCAGGATGGCTCTGGCAGACCTCAGGATGGATCTGGCAGACCTCAGGATGGCTCTGGCAGACCTCAGGATGGATCTGGCAGACCTCAGGATGGCTCTGGCAGACCTCAGGATGGCTCTGGCAGACCTCAGGATGGATCTGGCAGACCTCAGGATGGCTCTGGCAGACCTCAGGAAGGCTCTGACTGAAATCAGGATGGCTCTGGCAGACCTCAGGATGGCTCTGGCAGTTCTCAGGATGTCTCTGACAGACCTCAGGATGGCTCTGACTGACCTCAGGATGGCTCTGACTGACCTCAGGATGGTTATGGCAGACCTCAGGATGGCTCTGGCAGACCTTAGGATGGCTCTGGCAGACCTCAGGAAGGCTCTGACAAACCTCAGGATGGCTCTGACTGACCTCAGGATGGCTCTGGCAGACCTCAGGATGGCTCTGGCAGACCTCAGGATAGCTCTGGCAGACCTCAGGATGGCTCTGACTCACCTAAGGATGGCTCTGACTCACCTAAGGATGGCTCTGGCAGACCTCAGGATGTCTCTGGCAGACCTTAGGAAGGCTCTGACTGAACTCAGGATGGCTCTGGCAGACCTCAGGAAGGCTCTGACAGATCTCAGGATGGCTCTAGCAGACTTTAGGAAGGCTCTGACTGAAATCAGAATGGCTCTGGCAGACTTCAGGATGGCTCTGGCAGTTCTCAGGATGTCTCTGACAGACCTCAGGATAGCTCTGACTGACCTCAGGATGGCTCTGACTGACCTCAGGATGGTTATGGCAGACCTCAGGATGGCTCTGGCAGACCTTAGGAGGGCTTTGGCAGACCTCAGGAAGGCTCTGACAAACCTCAGGATGGCTCTGACTGACCTCAGGATGGCTCTGGCACACCTCAGGATGGCTCTGGCAGACCTTAGGAAGGCTCCGACTGAACTGAGGATGGCTCTGGCAGACCTCAGGAAGGCTCTGACAGATCTCAGGATGGCTCTGGCAGACCTTAAGAAGGTTCTGACTGAACTCAGGATGGCTCTGGTAGACCTCAGGAAGGCTCTGATAGATCTCAGGATGGCTCTGACTGACCTCAGGATGGCTCTGACAGATCTCAGGATGGCTCTGACTGACCTCAGGATGGCTCTGACTGACCTCAGGATGGCTCTGACTAACCTCAGGATGGCTCTGACTGACCTCAGGATGGCTATGGCAGACCTCAGAATGGCCCTGACAGACCTCAGGAAGGCTCTGACTGAACTCAGGCTGGCTCTGACTCACCTCAGGATGGCTCTGACTGAACTGAGGATGGCTCTGGCAGACCTCAGGAAGGCTCTGACAGATCTCAGGATGGCTCTGGCAGACCTTAAGAAGGTTCTGACTGAACTCAGGATGGCTCTGGTAGACCTCAGGAAGGCTCTGATAGATCTCAGGATGGCTCTGACTGACCTCAGGATGGCTCTGACAGATCTCAGGATGGCTCTGACTGACCTCAGGATGGCTCTGACTGACCTCAGGATGGCTCTGACTAACCTCAGGATGGCTCTGACTGACCTCAGGATGGCTATGGCAGACCTCAGAATGGCCCTGACAGACCTCAGGAAGGCTCTGACTGAACTGAGGATGGCTCTGGCAGACCTCAGGAAGGCTCTGACAGATCTCAGGATGGCTCTGGCAGACCTTAAGAAGGTTCTGACTGAACTCAGGATGGCTCTGGCAGACCTCAGGAAGGCTCTGACAGATCTCAGGATGGCTCTGACTGACCTCAGGATGGCTCTGGCAGACCTCAGGATGGCTCTGACTCACCTCAGGATGGCTCTGGCAGACCTCAGGATGGCTCTGATTCACCTCAGGATGGCTCTGACTCACCTAAGGAAGGCTCTGACTGAACTCAGGATGGCTCTGGCAGACCTCAGGAAGGCTCTGACAGATCTCAGGATGGCTCTGGTAGACCTTAGGAAGGCACTGACTGAACTCAGGATGGCTCTGGCAGACCTCAGGAAGGCTCTGACAGATCTCAGGATGGCTCTGACTGACCTCAGGATGGCTCTGACTGACCTCAGGATGGCTCTGACTGACCTCAGGATGGCTCTGACTGACCTCAGGATGGCTCTGACTGACCTCAGGATGGCTATGGCAGACCTTAGGATGGCTCTGACCTCAGGATGTCTCTAGCAGACCTCAGGATGGCTCTAGCAGACCTCAGGATGGCTCTGTCAGACCTCAGGACGGCTCTGACTGACCTCAGGATGGCTCTGACAGACCTTCAGGATGGCTCTGACTGACCTCAGGATGGCTCTAGCAGACCTAAGGATGGCTCTGTCAGACCTCAGGATGGCTCTGTCAGACCTCAGGATGGCTCTGACTGACCTCAGGATGGCTCTAACAGACCTCAGGATGGCTCTAGCAGACCTCAGGATGGCTATGGCAGACCTCAGGATGACTCTGACAGACCTCAGGATGGCTCTGTCAGACCTCAGGATGGCTCTGTCAGACCTCAGGATGGCTCTGACAGACCTTCAGGATGGCTCTAACAGACCTCAGGATGGCTCTAGCAGACTTCAGGATGGCCCTGTCAGACCTCAGGATGGCTCTGACTGACCTCAGGATGGCTCTAACAGACCTCAGGATGGCTCTAACAGACCTCAGGATGGCTCTAGCAGACCTCAGGATGGCTCTGACAGACGTTACTAGTATCTGTATGAGAGTTACATCCATAGGCGATGATCAATAAGATACATTTGCAACACTTGGGTATTTTTACTGCTGAAACGTTTCGCCCACACATCAGGTTCTTTCAGTTGAATACATGGATGGAGGGAGGTGGTCAGTCCCTCAAGTGTAAAGCATAAACTTGAGGCCGAACCACTAGAGTGCAGGTGAGATGAGACAGCTGGAGATGATGTCACAAGTGAGTGTGGCCCCGAGTGGACGTAGGTCATAATGAACGCTCCTCTAATAATATAATATATTAATATATTTATTTACTACAAGTACATGTACATGGTATACAGTCCTAGCTGACACCATATAGAAAGTACCTTGTTATGCTGAGCATTTCGGGCAAATTAGGTCAGTTTTGTCCCAGGATGCGACCCACACCAGTCGACTAACACCCAGGTGCCCATTTTACTGATGGGTGAACATGGACAACCGGTGTAAGGAAACACGCCCGATGTTTCCACCCGTTCGTTAAACAAGTGTTCAGCATGACCTACTTCCAGTCGTGGGGCCAGGCTCACCTGTGACATCTCCTCCAACTGCTTCAACTTACCTGTAGCATATAAAGTCTGGCCGCATGCCAATGCGGCCAGGGACTGACCACTTTCAACAGAGGGTGACGGACTGATCACCTTAAATCTATCTGTACTGTCGTCAGTGTTGTAGTCTCTTCTTCAGACTGAAGAAACCTGATGTGCCGGCGAAACTTTTATCAAGAAAGATGCCTAAGTGTTGCACACCACCGTGCCCAGCACACCACCGTGCCCAGCACACCACCGTGCCCAGCACACCACCGTGCCCAGCACACCACCGTGCCTAGCACACCACCATGCCCAGCACACCACCGTGCCCAGCACACCACCGTGCCCAGCACACCACCGTGCCCAGCACACCACCGTGCCCAGCACACCACCGTGCCTAGCACACCACCGTGCCCAGCACACCACCATGCCCAGCACACCACCGTGCCCAGCACACCACCATGCCCAGCACACCACCGTGCCCAGCACACCCCATGCCCAGCACACCACCGTGCCCAGCACACCACCGTGCCCAGCACACCACCATGCCCAGCACACCACTGTGCCCAGCACACCACTGTGCCCAGCACACCACCATGCCCAGCACACCACCGTGCCCAGCACACCACCATGCCCAGCACACCACCGTGCCCAGCACACCACCGTGCCCAGCACATCACCATACCCAACAAACCACCGTGCCCAGTACACCACCGTGCCCAACACACCACCGTGCCCAGCACATCACCATGCCCAGCACACCACCGTGCTCAGTACCACCGTGCCCAACACACCACAGTGCCGGCACCGTGCCCAGCACATCACCGTGCCTAACACACCACCGTGCCCAACACACCACCGTGCCCAGCACATCACCGTGCCCAGCACATCACCGTGCCCAGCACACCACCGTGCCCAGCACACCACCGTGCCCAGCACACAACCGTGCCCGACACACCACCGTGCCCAGCACACCACCGTGCCCAGCACATCACCGTGCCCAGCACATTACCATGCCCATCAAACTACCGTGCCCAGCACACCACCGTGCCCACCACATCACCATACCCAGCACACCACCGTGCCCAGCACATCACCGTGCCCAGCACACCACCGTGCCCAACACACAACCGTGCCCAACACACCACCGTGCCCAGCACATCACCGTGCCCAGCACACCACCGTGCCCAACACACCACCGTGCCCAGCACACCACCGTGCCCAACACACCACCGTGCTCAGCACATCATCGTGCCCAGCACACCACAGTGCCCAGCACATCACCGTGCCCAGCACATCACCGTGCCCAGCACATCACCGTGCCCAACACACCATCGTGCCCACCACATCACCGTGCCCAACACACCACCGTGCCCAGCACATCACCGTGCCCAGCCCATCACCGTGCCCAACACAAAACCGTGCCCTAACACATCACCGTGCCCAGCACATCACTGTGCCCAGCACATTGAAGGCCTAGTACAGGATTATTATTTTTATCCTCGAGTGGACGCGCTAAGCCCGGAGGGGCGATGAAGGACCAGGATGGGTAGCTCCAGTTCCAAGGATCAAGAGGACTTAGCAGCATCCTTCTTATGACGGGTCAAGACATTAAACAAGTGCTAGTGCTCCCCATAATAATATGCACTCTTCACCCTTCTTATGAAGGGCCAAGACATTAAATATACGCCATGCCCCGCGTCGTATATTTACGAACCTAAGTCAACATTATATATATAAAGTATCAAGGGTGAGAGAATTTTCAAGGAGCCTGGTGAGATCTGATGCTACGCCCCTCACAAAAAACACGACTCTTCAATATTCAATGTTGCAAAACTCAACAACGGTGCAATATAAATATTTTTATTTATATTTGGTGTGAGTGTCCATTTAGAGATGTGTGAATGGACCCCACTCACTCTCACACACGCTCACACACACACACACACACACACACACAACACACACACAGTGCAGAGGCGGGGCCAGGAGCTGAGTCTCGACCCTGCAACCACAATTAGGTGAGTACAATTAGGTGAGTACACACCATCACACACACACACACACACACACACACACACACACACACACACACACACACACATACACACACTACAACAACACACACACACACACACACACACACACACACACACACACACACACACACACACACACACACACACACACACATACACACACACACACACACCAAACAAGGCACACTGATGACAGCTCAGTATCGAATCAATTTCACCGTCTGAAATTCGACTGCCTTTGCAAGAGACGGATATCGTGGTGGCTACTCTCTATATTTACACTGACTCAGATAGCCAGGATCCAGCAAGATGTGAAATGTTCGCTGTAGATGACACTTTGGTCTCAAACTGAAAGAACTAACTGAATAACGCTGGTCAGACAACATGTGTGTGTGTGTGTGTGTGTGTTGTGTGTATGTGTGTGTGTGTGTGTGTGTGTGTGTGTGTGTGTGTGTGTGTTAGTAACTCTCACAATCGTAAAGTAGTGTTATTGTTGATATTTTAAGCACACATGTAATATTGATATTATTAAAAGTATTGGCTGGTATCATCAAAATAACCGATAACCGCCGATACCGATACATTGGCACATGTCAAACCTTATATATATATATATATATATATATATATATATATATATATATATATATATATATATATATATATATATATTAACACATCGGCCGTTTCCCACCAAGGCAGGGTGGCCCGAAAAGAAAAATTTCATCATCATTCACTCCATCACTGTCTTGCCAGAGGGGTGCTTTACACTACAGTTATAAAACTGCAACATTAACACCCCTCCTTCAGAGTGAAGACAGTGTACTTCCCATCTCCAGGACTCAAGTCCAGCCTGCCGGTTTCCCTGAATCCCTTCATAAATGTTACTTTGCTCACACTCCAACAGCACGTCAAGTATTAAAAACCATTTGTCTCCATTCACTCCTATCAAATACGCTCATGCATGCTTGCTGGAAATCCAAGCCCCTCGCACACAAAACCTCCTTTACCCCCTCCCTCCAACCATTCCTAGGCCCACCCCTACCCCGCCTTCCCTCCACTGCAGATTTATACACTCTCGAAGTCATTCTACTTTGCTCCATCCTCTCTACATGTCCAAACCACCTCAACAACCCCTCCTCAGCCCTCTGGGTAATAGTCTTGGTAATCCCACACCTCCTCCTAATTTCCACACTACGAATTCGCTGCATTATATTCACACCACACATTGCCCTCAGACATGACATCTCCACTGCCTCAAGCCTTCTCCTTGTTGCAACATTCACCACCCATGCTTCACACCCATATAAGAGTGTTGGTATAACTATACTCTCATACATTCCCCTCGTTGCTTCCACGGACAAAGTTCTTTGTCTCCACAGACTCCTAAGTGCACCACTTACCCTTTTACCCTCATCAATTATATGATTCACCTCATCCTTCATATATGTATATATATATATATATATATATATATATATATATATATATATATATATATATATATATATATATATATATATATATATATATATATATATATATATATATATATATATATATATATATATTCTTTCATTCAACACGTCGGCCGTTTCCCACCGAGGCAGGGTGGCCCAAAAGGAAAAACGAAAGTTTCTCCTTTTGGGTAGCATTAATTGGGTTGAGCAAATATTCTGTTAGTGGACGGATTGTGAAGGACCTGTAGTATGGGCCAACAGGCCTGCTGCAGTGTCTCCTTTCTTATGTTCTTATGTTCTTATATACAGGAGAAGGTTACGCCCTTGCTCCGGCATTTTAGGCGCCTCTTACGACACGCATGGCTTACGGAGAAAGAATTCTGTTCCACTTCCCCATGGAGATAAGAGAAAATAAGAACAATAACTAGTAAGAAAATAGAAGAAAACCCAGAGGGGTGTGTATAGTATACATATGCTTGTACATGAATGTGTAGTGTGACCTAAGTGTAAGTAGAAGTAGCAAGACGTACCTGAAATCTTGCATGATTATGAGACAGAAAAAAGACACCAGCAATCCTACCATCATGTAAAACAATTACAGGCTTTTATTTTACACTCACTTGGCAGAGAGATAGAGATCGCAGTCAGCAGGATTCGAGTCCACTACAGGGAGACTGGCAAGGCTCCCAAGTGACGCTTTTGACCACAGCCACAAATGCCTCAAAAGCTGGGCAGCCTGGTTTACATGCCATGTTTCTTCAAAGCCTGGTCACATCAGTGAGCCTCAAGCATGGTTGCAAGCAATTTCATTCTCCTCCTGTATGTTCTGACCTCACAAGCGATTTTTATGTCAGTTTACCAGACAGAAGCAGCGGGTATATATAGAGAAAGATCGCAGTCAGCAGGATTCGATCCCACTACGAGGAGACTGACTATCCAGCTTCTTGAGGCATTTCTGGACGAGTGGTGTAGAGCGTCACTTGAGGAATCTTTCCAGTCTCTCTGCAGCGGATCGAATCTTGCTGAGATCTTTCTCTAAATATACCGGTTTGTTTTTGCGTCGTGCATTGATATATCTCCAGGATTAGATCTTCAATGTGCCAGGACAACTTTGTTCTTCCCCCCCCGTCTCCCACTGCCTTCCCGCCTCCTTCACCAGCCCCCACCCATATCACCTATCCCCCTCCCAACACCACGTATATACCAGCCCAAAAATAATCAATTGAGAGATCTCACTTGGTGCCTTCACTAAAATATGATTTTTACGCAACAATGTTGGTGAATTATTCAGTGTGTCCCCGGAGCTGTCTCACAACAGTGACGTTTTTCACGCCGAGAAACAGAAGAGTATATTTTTTAACTTTTTATTTATATTTTAAAAGAGTTTCGGTTTTCTACACGAAATCAAGACCATGAATTAGATTTTGATGAATTAGATACTCGTGCGACACTGGGGTATCTTTACTGTGGAAACGTTTCGCTAACTAGTGCCTTCCTCAGTCCAATACGGAAATAGAAGGTCGAAAATCAGAAGGAGTTTGAGGTAATCAGTCCCCCAGCCTGGAGTCGGTGTGTTCAGTCCATCAGTCTTGAATAAAAAATGATAGACTGAGTCACATCAACTCCAGGTTCAGGGACTGATTACCTCAAACTCCATTTGATCTTCAACCATTCTTGTCCATACTAGACTGAGAAAGCCGCTGCTTGGCGAAACTTTCCCACAATAAAGACACCCCAGCATAGCACAAGTGTCTACCTCATCAACACGTGGGTTCTATCAACCAGTTATCTATACAAATAAATTTTGTCGTATATTGGGGCCTGAATATCAAGTCTATATAATAATAAACAGTAATGACGCCCTTCTAGCAAGACAGCTAAGAAACAAATGATGGTGAATGTGTTTTCGTCTGTGTCAACCTGTCTTGGAGACAGTCTTTGTGAATACTCACCTATATGTACTCACCTATTTGTGGTTGGAAGATTCGAGTCTCAGCACCTGGCCCGTCTCACCGCTAGCCGCTACTGGATTCACTCTCCTGGCTGCGTGAACCGTATCATACCTATTCTTAAAACCATGTATGGATCCTGCCCTCTACTTCGCTGTTTAGGTCGTTCCACTCTCTGAGCACTCAAGAGGCTAAAGAAGTATTTCCTGACATTCCTGTGACTCATTTGCCTGTCGAACAGACTCGCCCAGTCCACCCTGTCATTTCCTCTCAGGATTCTCTACGTCGTAATCATGTCACCTCTGGTCCTTCTATAGTGTTGTCACGTTTAGATCATGCTCCCCAGCTCTAAGATTAGTTACGTTGCAAACCTGAGTCTGTTATGACGTTTTTTATGGAAAATCAAGACTTCAGTGTCGTAGCTGCAACAAGTCATTACTAAACCTCATATTGTAAATACATATTTAGACAATGTTTCGAACACACACACACAAGAGGTATGATACAGCCAGGGGGCCACGAGCTGTGAATCGACCCCTGCAACCACAACTAGGTCAGTACAGCTCATAGAGCAGGGAGAGAGTGGACCTAGTAGCGACCAGTGTAGAGGCGGGGCCAGGACCTATGAAACGACCCTTGCAAAAACAATTAGGTGAGCACACGCACACACACACACAAAAGGCGAGGGGGCTGGATAACATCTCTCCATGGGTACTGAGAGAGGGAGCAGAGGCTCTGTGTGTACCACTAACAACAATCGTCAACACATCTATCGAAACAGGGCGACTACCTGAAGTATGGAAGACAGCAATATAGTTCCAATTTTAAAACGGGAGACAGACACGAAGCACTAAACTACAGACCAGTGTCACTGACGTGTATAGTATGCAAAGTCATGGAGAAGATTATCAGAAGAGTGGTGGAGCACCTAGAAAGGAATGAGCTTATCAATGACAACCAGCACGGTTTCAGGGACCGGAAATCCTGTGTCACAAACCTACTGGAGTTCTATGGCAGGGTGAAGGCAGTAAGACAAGAGAGAGACGGGTGGGTAGATTGCATTTTCTTGGACTGTAAGGCGTTAGACACAGTTCCACACAAGAGATTAGTGCAAAAGCTGGAGGACCAGGCAGGGATAACAGGGAAGGCACTGCAATGGAATACCTGTCAGGAAGACATCAGCGAGTCATGGTACGTGGCGAGGTGTCAGAGTGGGCGCCTGTGACGAGCGGAATTCTATATGGGTCAGTCCTAGGACCGGTGCTGTTTCCGGCATATGTGAACGACATGACAGAAAGAATAGACTCAGGAGTGTCCCTGTTTGCAGATGATGTGAAGTTGATGAGAAGAATTAAATCGGACGAGGACCAGGCAGAACTGCAAAGGGAACTGGACAGGCTGCAAGCCTGGTCCAGCAAGTGGCTCCTGGAGTTCAACCACCACCAAGTGCAAAGTCATAAAGATTGGGGAAGGGCAAAGAAGACCGTAGGCAGAGTACAGTCTAGGGGGCCAGAGCCTACAAACTTCACTCAAGGAAAAAGATCTTGGAGTGAGTATAACACCGGGAACATCTCCTGAGGCGCACATCAACCAAATAACTGCTGCAGCATACGGGCGACTAGCATACCTAAGAATAGCATTCCGACATCTCAATAAGGAATCGTTCAGGACTCTGTACACCGTGTACGTTAGGCCTATATTGGAGTATGCAGCACCTGTTTGGAACCCACACCTAACCTAGCACGTAAGAAAACTAAAGAAAGTGCAAAGGTTTGCAACAAGACTAGTCCCGGAGCTAAGGGGTATGCCCTACGAGGAGAAGTTAAGGGAAATCTACCTGACGGCACTGGAGGACAGGAGAGATAGGAATGATATGATAACGACATATAAAATACGGAGAGGAATCGACAAGGTGGACAGAGTCAGGATGTTCCAGAGATGGGACACAGCAACAAGGGGACACAGTTGGAAGTTGAAGACTCAGATGAATCAGAGGGATGTTAGGAAGTATTTCTTCAGTCACAGAGTGGTCGGGAAGTGGAATAGTCTGGGAAGCGATGTAGTGGAGGCAGGATCATACATAGCTTTAAGAAGAGATATGATAAAGCTCATGGAGCAAGAAGAATGACCTAGTAGCGACCAGTGAAGAGGCGGGGCCAGGAGCTGTGAATCGACCCCTGCAACCACAACTAGCTGAGTACACACACACTATCGACAAGTGACTTTGACAAGCAGTATCTAACACAACAAACCAAGTAATATTCACTAACATTATCCTCTCCAAGAAATTAAGTTGTTTAATATTTAACCTTCCTGTGTTATTTAATAACCATTGTACAATAAACATTCTCTTATATATTGATCTCAGTCATTATAATTGTATAAATAAAAAAATATGGGAAAAGTATCGGTATCGGCAGAAAATTTAGTATCAGTATCGGCCGAAAATTCTGGTATCGTCCCGTCCTAATAACTATCTATCTATCTATCTGTATATCTATCTATCCAGCTATCTAATCTATCTATCTATCTGTCTATCTATGTATCTATCTATCTCTCACTAGTACTGTTGTTTATTGAAAAACTGTCGTTTCTCACGTCACTTTCTCACTCAAGTCTCACTCAGGTCCCGCCCGAGTGAGACTGAGTGAAGGAGAGAGAGAGATTTCGATACTTATGGGATGATCGGGGTGGGATGGGATCCCTTTATATGGCGTCGGTGGGTGGTTTATGGGCGAGGATCGCACTGGGCGGCGTGCCTTCTCCTCCTTATATTCTTTATGGTTGTCGCGTCTATACATTTTTTTCTCGGCGTCGTTCGTGATTGTCGCTTTGTCATTGGCTGGTCGTGATTGTCTCTGTCCGTTGATTGTCGTCTGTTGTCCGTTGATTGTCGTCTGTTGTCCGTTGATTGTCGTCTGTTGTCCGTTGATTGTCGTCTGTTGTCCGTTGATTGTCGTCTGTTGTCCGTTGATTGTCGTCTGTTGTCCGTTGATTGTCGTCTGTTGTCCGTTGATTGTCGTCTGTTGTCCGTTGATTGTCGTCTGTTGTCCGTTGATTGTCGTCTGTTAATTGAAGACAAGTATCGAAACGTTGTAGATGAGTATTTGTCGAGACGACGTTTCGCTGTGCGGAGAGCCTTATCAAGTAGTGTTTCACTCTGTGTAGAGCTTTATCAATCATTCCTCACCATTATATCTAGATTTATCATACGTGTCGCTATACGCATTTCCACCATACATCTCTCACTCTGGCAGTTGATTACGTCTCATGTTCTGAGGGCGTCGGTGAGACACAGCCAGAGAGACCTGCCTCTCGCATCGCCAAACATGACGACTTTGCGACCGCGCGATATGCGCAATCGCAGACGCATGTGCAGCACCTGGGTAACTACTTTATTTGACGTTTCGCCACCAGTGGCTTCATCAATTCATCAAAGATTATGTGTGAAGTTAGTTGAAGATGAGGTGGCTACGCTGGACTACAGTCAAGATGGTTTAGTAATAACACTAGTCAGTCTTTGCTAATTTTCCCTCATTGAATTCTGATATGCGATGGAATTGTAATTTCGTTCACCACAATTGTGCTGCTGCTGTGCAGAGCATTTCGGGCAAATTAGGTCAGTTTTGTCCCAGGATGCGACCCACTCTAGTCTACTAACACCCAGGTACCCATTTGACTGAACAACAACAACTACCACTACCACTACCCTCTAACAACCTGCCACTTGACTCATACCACTATATATACTCGTATCGTCGTTATCTCTGTATTAGGACTGACAAAGTCACTCGTGCTGAAACATTTCCTGTAATAAATTTTCATAACTATTGATAAACCTATGTACTCAGGTAGACTGGTGTCGTCTTAGACCTGGAGACTCAGGTAGACTGGTGTCGTCTTAGACCTGGGGACTCAGGTAGACTGGTGTCGTCTTAGACCTGGGGACTCAGGTAGACTGGTGTCGTCTTAGACCTGGGGACTCAGGTAGACTGGTGTCGTCTTAGACCTGGGACTCAGGTAGACTGGTGTCGTCTTAGACCTGGGACTCAGGTAGTCTGGTGTCGTCTTAGACCTGGGAACTCAGGTAGTCTGGTGTCGTCTTAGACCTGGGAACTCAGGTAGTCTGGTGTCGTCTTAGACCTGGGGACTCAGGTAGACTGGTGTCGTCTTAGACCTGGGGACTCAGGTAGTCTGGTGTCGTCTTAGACCTGGGGACTCAGGTAGTCTGGTGTCGTCTTAGACCTGGGAACTCAGGTAGTCTGGTGTCGTCTTAGACCTGGGAACTCAGGTAGACTGGTGTCGTCTTAGACCTGGGAACTCAGGTAGACTGGTGTCGTCTTAGACCTGGGAACTCAGGTAGTCTGGTGTCGTCTTAGACCTGGGAACTCAGGTAGTCTGGTGTCGTCTTAGACCTGGGAACTCAGGTAGTCTGGTGTCTCTTAGACCTGGGACTCAGGTAGACTGGTGTCGTCTTAGACCTGGGGACTCAGGTAGTATGGTGTCGTCTTAGACCTGGGAACTCAGGTAGTATGGTGTCGTCTTAGACCTGGGACTCAGGTAGCTGGTGTCGTCTTAGACCTGGGGACTCAGGTAGTCTGGTGTCGTCTTAGACCTGGGAACTCAGGTAGTCTGGTGTCGTCTTAGACCTGGGACTCAGGTAGTCTGGTGTCGTCTTAGACCTGGGGACTCAGGTAGACTGGTGTCGTCTTAGACCTGGGACTCAGGTAGATCTGGTGTCGTCTTAGACCTGGGACTCAGGTAGTCTGGTGTCGTCTTAGACCTGGGGACTCAGGTAGACTGGTGTCGTCTTAGACCTGGGAACTCAGGTAGACTGGTGTCGTCTTAGACCTGGGAACTCAGGTAGACTGGTGTCGTCTTAGACCTGGGAACTCAGGTAGACTGGTGTCGTCTTAGACCTGGGACTCGGTACTGGTGTCTCTTAGACCGGAGATGCGTCTAGACTGGGCCTTAGACCTGGTCGGTCTAGCCTGGAACTCGGTAGACTGGGCTTAGCTGGGCCTTAGACTGGGTGCGACCTGGTGATCGTAGTGGTGTCGTCTTAGCCCTGGGAACTCAGGTAGTCTGGTGTCGTCTTAGACCTGGGAACTCAGGTAGTCTGGTGTCGTCTTAGACCTGGGACTCAGGTAGTCTGGTGTCGTCTTAGACCTAGAACTCAGGTAGTCTGGTGTCGTCTTAGACCTGGAACTCAGTAGACTGTGTGTCTTAACCTGGGACTCAGGTAGACTGTGTGTCTTAGACCTGGGAACTCAGGTAGACTGTGTGTCTTGACCTGGAACTCAGGTAGATGGTGTCGTCTTAGACCTGGGAACTCAGGTAGACTGGTGTCGTCTTAACCTGGGAACTCATGAGACTGGTGTCGTCTTAGACCTGGGAACTCAGGTAACTGGTGTCGTCTTAGACCTGGGAACTCAGGTAGTCTGGTGTCGTCTTAGACCTGGGAACAGGAGCTGGTGTCGTTTAGACCTGGGAACTCAGGTAGACTGGTGGTCTTAGACCTGGGAACTCAGGTAGACTGGTGCGTCTTAGACCTGGGCTCAGGTAGACTGGTGTCTGACCTGGGACCTGGACTGGTGTCGGTCTTGACCTGGGCACAGGTACTGGGTCGTCTTGACCTGGGGACCAGGTAGACTGGTGTCGTTTGACCTGGGAACTCAGGTAACTGGTGTCGTCTTCCTGGGAACTCGGTAGACTGGTGTCGTCTTAGACCTGGGGACTCAGGTAGACTGGTCGTCTTGACCGGAACTCGGAGACTGTGTCGTCTAGACCTGGGACTAGGTAGACTGGTGTGTCTTAGACCGGGGACTCAGGAGACTGGTGTGTCTTGACCTGGGGACTAGGTAGCTGGTGCGTCTTAGACCTGGGGACTAGGTAGACTGGTGCGTTTAACCGGGGACTCAGGTAGACTAGTTCGTCTTAGACCTGGGGACTCAGGTAGACTGGTGTCGTCTTAGACCTGGGGACTCAGGTAGTCTGGTGTCATCTAGACCTGGGGACTCAGGTAGACTGGTGTCGTCTTAGACCTGGGGACTCAGGTAGTCTGGTGTCATCTTACCTGGGGACTCAGGTGAGCTGGTTTTCTGACCTGGGGACTCAGGTAGACTGGTGTCTCTTAGACTGGGGACTCAGGTAGACTGGTGTCGTCTTGCCTGGGGACTCAGGTAGTCTGGTGTCGTCTTAGACCTGGGGACTCAGGTAGTCTGGTGTCGTCTTAGACCTGGGGACTCAGGTAGTCTGGTGTCGTCTTGACCTGGGGACCAGGTAGATGGTGTCGTCTTAGACCTGGGGACTCAGGTGTCTGGTGTGCTATAACCTGGGGACTCAGGTAGACTGGTGTCGTCTTAGACCTGGGACTCAGGTAGCTGGGTTCATTAGACCTGGGGACTCAGGGACTGGTGTCGTCTTAGACCTGGGGACTCAGGTAGTCTGGTGTCCTTAGCCTGGGGACAGGAGTCTGGTGTCGTCTTAGACCTGGGGACTCAGAGACTGGTGTCGTCTTAGACCTGGGGACTAGGTGCTGGGTCGTCTTAGACCTGGGGACTCAGGTAGCTCTGGTGTCGTTTAGACCTGGGACTCAGTAGACTGGTTCGTCTTAGACCTGGGGACTCAGGTAGTCTGTGTCGTCTTAGACCTGGGGACATCAGTAGACTGGTGATCGTCTTAGACCTGGGGACTCAGGTAGACTGGTGTCGTCTTAGACCTGGGGACTCAGGTAGTCTGGTGTCGTCTTAGACCTGGGGACTCAGGTAGACTGGTGTCGTCTTAGACCTGGGGACTCAGGTAGTCTGGTGTCGTCTTAGACCTGGGGACTCAGGTAGACTGGTGTCGTCTTAGACCTGGGGACTCAGGTAGTCTGGTGTCGTCTTAGACCTGGGGACTCAGGTAGACTGGTGTCGTCTTAGACCTGGGGACTCAGGTAGACTGGTGTCGTCTTAGACCTGGGGACTCAGGTAGTCTGGTGTCGTCTTAGACCTGGGGACTCAGGTAGACTGGTGTCGTCTTAGACCTGGGGACTCAGGTAGTCTGGTGTCGTCTTAGACCTGGGGACTCAGGTAGACTGGTGTCGTCTTAGACCTGGGGACTCAGGTAGTCTGGTGTCGTCTTAGACCTGGGGACTCAGGTAGACTGGTGTCGTCTTAGACCTGGGGACTCAGGTAGTCTGGTGTCAGTCTAGACCTGGGTGACTCCAGGTAGACTGGTGTCGTCTTAGACCTGGGGACTCAGGTAGACTGGTGTCGTCTTAGACCTGGGAACTCAGGTAGTCTGGTGTCGTCTTAGACCTGGGGACTCAGGTAGTCTGGTGTCGTCTTAGACCTGGGGACTCAGGTAGACTGGTGTCGTCTTAGACCTGGGGACTCAGATAGACTGGTGTCGTCTTAGACCTGGGGACTCAGGTAGACTGGTGTCGTCTTAGACCTGGGGACTCAGGTAGACTGGTGTCGTCTTAGACCTGGGGACTCAGGTAGACTGGTGTCGTCTTAGACCTGGGGACTCAGGTAGTCTGGTGTCGTCTTAGACCTGGGGACTCAGGTAGTCTGGTGTCGTCTTAGACCTGGGGACTCAGGTAGACTGGTGTCGTCTTAGACCTGGGGACTCAGGTAGACTGGTGTCTGCTTAGACCTGGGGACTCAGGTAGACTGGTGTCGTCTTAGACCTGCGGGACTCAGGTAGACTGGTGTCGTCTTAGACCTGGGGACTCAGGTAGTCTGGTGTCGTCTTAGACCTGGGGACTCAGGTAGTCTGGTGTCGTCTAGACCTGGGACTCAGGTAGTCTGGTGTCGTCTTAGACCTGGGGAGGAAGAAGGGAAAATAAACAGTTGTTCATTAAATCGTTTATAGTTTTCTGTTGCCGCAGTACGTAATTAATTTTTTTAAAAATTACATAGAATTTCCTTTATCCAGTCGAGTGTTATTATGGTCATATTTATCTTCACTTTCCCAGAAACAATAACCTGAAATGACGAATAATCAGTCCCCTCAGCCTTGCAGAGTTATACACAGAAGACAGTAGTAGATGAGGTAATCAGTCCCCTCAGCCTTGCAGAGTTATACACAGAAGACAGTAGTAGATGAGGTAATCAGTCCCCTAGCCTTGCAGAGTTATACACAGAAGACAGTAGTAGATGAGGTAATCAGTCCCCTCAGCCTTGCAGAGTTATACACAGAAGACAGTAGTAGATGAGGTAATCAGTCCCCTCAGCCTTGCAGAGTTATACACAGAAGACAGTAGTAGATGAGGTAATCAGTCCCCAGCCTTGCAGAGTTATACACAGAAGACAGTAGTAGATGAGGTAATCAGTCCCCTCAGCCTTGCAGAGTTATACACAGAAGACAGTAGTAGATGAGGTAATCAGTCCCCTCAGCCTTGCAGAGTTATACACAGAAGACAGTAGTAGATGAGGTAATCAGTCCCCTCAGCCTTGCAGAGTTATACACAGAAGACAGTAGTAGATGAGGTAATCAGTCCCCTCAGCCTTGCAGAGTTATACACAGAAGACAGTAGTAGATGAGGTAATCAGTCCCCTCAGCCTTGCAGAGTTATACACAGAAGACAGTAGTAGATGAGGTAATCAGTCCCCTCAGCCTTGCAGAGTTATACACAGAAGACAGTAGTAGATGAGGTAATCAGTCCCTCAGCCTTGCAGAGTTATACACAGAAGACAGTAGTAGATGAGGTAATCAGTCCCCTCAGCCTTGCAGAGTTATACACAGAAGACAGTAGTAGATGAGGTAATCAGTCCCCTCAGCCTTGCAGAGTTATACACAGAAGACAGTAGTAGATGAGGTAATCAGTCCCCTCAGCCTTGCAGAGTTATACACAGAAGACAGTAGTAGATGAGGTAATCAGTCCCCTCAGCCTTGCAGAGTTATACACAGAAGACAGTAGTAGAGGAGGTAATCAGTCCCCTCAGCCTTGCAGAGTTATACACAGAAGACAGTAGTAGATGAGGTAATCAGTCCCCTCAGCCTTGCAGAGTTATACACAGAAGACAGTAGTAGATGAGGTAATCAGTCCCCTCAGCCTTGCAGAGTTATACACAGAAGACAGTAGTAGATGAGGTAATCAGTCCCCTCAGCCTTGCAGAGTTATACACAGAAGACAGTAGTAGATGAGGTAATCAGTCCCCTCAGCCTTGCAGAGTTATACACAGAAGACAGTAGTAGATGAGGTAATCAGTCCCCTCAGCCTTGCAGAGTTATACACAGAAGACAGTAGTAGATGAGGTAATCAGTCCCCTCAGCCTTGCAGAGTTATACACAGAAGACAGTAGTAGATGAGGTAATCAGTCCCCTCAGCCTTGCAGAGTTATACACAGAAGACAGTAGTAGATGAGGTAATCAGTCCCCTCAGCCTTGCAGAGTTATACACAGAAGACAGTAGTAGATGAGGTAATCAGTCCCCTCAGCCTGGAGGCGATGTAATTATCCCATCAATCAAGATTCATCGGTGACTCTGGTTACATCAACTCCAGGCTGAGGGACTGACTACCTCAAACTCCTTCTGATCTTCACTATTCTTGTTTGTATTGGACTGATGAAGCCACTGTGTGGCGAAACGTTTCCACAATAAAGATACACAAGTGTTGCACATGTGTCTTGATTTATCAAAGAAGAGACTACAAGAAAAAGTGCACAAGCAAGAAGATAGGTCAAACAAAGTGCACAAGCAAGAAGATAGGTCAAACAAAGTGCACAAGCAAGAAGATAGGTCAAACATGTGACTTCTGCCGGAGTTTATTCCAAATAATGCGCATGGAAGAAGGTGAAGAAGGACCAGACAAAGTAAATATATAAGATGAGGTAAGAAGGCAGAGTAAAGAAGAGAAGGACCTGGAATTAATAATTACACAGAATATACCACCAGAGATATGCTTATCAACAACACAACAGCACCGCAGGCGAGGCTAGCAGGTCATGGGAGTGATCTTAGAGCACGCAGCACCAGTATGGAGCCCACACCTCAGAAAGTACAGATGTGTGATGGAAGCGAGGAGGACCAGGGGAGATACGATCATGACATACAAGATACTCAAATGTCTCAATAGAAAAAAAAGACGAGCCACAGAGATGTTAGGAAATACTTCTTCAGCTAGAAGGTGCCGGAGGCAAAGTCTGTACACAGTTTTAGGAGTGTCTATGACAGAGCCTAGGAGGTTAACGCGCAAGACCAGGAGCTGAGTCACAACCCCCCAAAAAATCATAGTAAGATAACACGTACATATCTCAGTGTACACTCAAGAAATGAGGAGGACACGTCTATTTGTACATAATTGTTTATGTACGTGATTGTGTGCAAATTGTTCTTCACACATGCTTGGCTACGTACATGCTTGGCTACGTACATGCTTGCCTATGTACATGCTTGCCTACGTATATGCTTCCCTGCGTACATGCTTGCCTGTGTACATGCTTGCCTGCGTACATGCTTGCCTGCGTACATGCTTGGCTACGTACATGCTTGCCTGCGTACATGCTTGCCTGCGTACATGCTTGCCTGCGTACATGCTTGCCTGCGTACATGCTTGCCTGCGTACATGCTTGCCTGTTTACATGCTTGCCTGCGTACATGCTTGGCTATGTACATGCTTGCCTACGTACATGCTTGCCTTCGTACATGCTTGCCTACGTACATGCTTGCCTGCTTACATGCTTGCCTTCGTACATGCTTTCCTACGTACATGCTTGCCTGCGTACATGCTTGCCTACGTACATGCTTGCCTGCGTACGTGGTTGCGTATGCACATGTTGTGTAAGAGTATAATTGCACATGATCAAGTGTGTATATGCTTGTGTGAATATGCTTGTGTGTATAATACTGAGTGTACACATATGTGTGTGTAGAGGATTGTGTGTACATGCTTATGTGTATATTACTGAGTGTGCACATGAGTGTGTGTAGAGGGTTGTGCACCTAGGCGTATGGTTGTATGATCTTGGAATACGTTGGATCATACGTATTATTCTATGTATTAATGGTTGATGTTGTGAAGTGGTGAGCCCACCCTTCATAAATCAGGGATACCTGGAGTAACCCACCCGACCCACCTGCACGCCCACACCTGCACACATACGCCCACACACCTGCGCCAGCCCACACACTTCACCCTCACACACCTTCACGCCCACACTCTTGTATGCCTACACACCTGTACGCCTGTAATACACACATACACACACACACACACACTGGTGACACTCTAGCTCCTCCTCTCTCCATATATCTATGATAATCTTTCTCCTCTCTCTCCTTCACAATACTCAACACTGGATCCTCCTCTATTTATACTCTTTTTCTATATTCTTATTTGTGTGTCTGTGTGTTTATGTGTGTGTTTATATGTGTGTTTATATGTGTGTTTATGTGTGTGTGTGTCTATGTGTGTGTGTGTGTGTGTGTGTTGTTGTTGTTGTTATGTATGTGTGTTTGGTGTGTGTGTGTATGTTGTGTGTTATATTGTTGAGAGTTTGTATGTTTGTGTGTATTATTGTATGTTCTTGTATTATTGTATGTTCTTGTATAATTTGTAAGTTTATATATTTGCGAATATAAATGAATGTATGTAGTATGTGTGTATGTATGTGGCCTAATGGAGTGTACATTGTGTGGAGTGTACATTGTGGAGTGTACATGTGTGGAGTGTACAGTGTGTGGAGTGTACAGTGTGTGGAGTGTACATTGTGTGGAGTGTACATTGTGTGGATTGTACATTGTGTGGAGTGTACATTTTGTGGAGTGTACAATGTGTGGAGGTCATTGTGTGAGTGTACAATGTGAGTGTACATGTGTGGGTGTACAGGTGTGGAGTGTACAGGTGTGGAGGTACATGTGGGGTTACATTGTGTGATTGTACATTGTGGAGTGTCAGTGTGGAGTGTACAATGTGTGGAATGTACAGTGTGTGGAGTGTACATTGTGTGGTGTGTACAGTTTGTGGAGTGTACAGGGAGTGTACAGTATGTGTGAAGTGTACAGTGTGTGGAGTGTACATGTGTGAGTGTACATTGTGTGGATGTGTACATGTGTGGAGTTTACAGTGTGGATGTACATGTGTGGAGTGTACATGTGTGGATTACAATGTGGTGAGTAGCATTGTGTGAGTGTACATGAGTGTGGAGTGTACAGTGTGTGGAGCTTAGTGTAGTGTGCAGTGTGTGGAGTGTACAGGGTGTGGAGTGTACAGTGTGGGGAGTCTACGTTGTATTGAGTGTACAGGCTGTGGAGTGTACAGTGTGGAGTGTACAGTGTGGAGTGTAAGTGGAGGACAGAGTGAGGTTTCAGGGTGTGAGTGTCAGCAGAGCATGGGAGTACAGGAGAGGGAATAAACAGGGTGTTGTGTGAAGTGTACAGTGTGGGGAGTGTACACAGAGTAGAGTGTACAGTGTGTGATGTGTACAAAGTGTGGAGTTTAGAGGTAGGTGCAACAGTGGGAGAGTGTACTGGTGTGGAGTTAGAATGTGAGTGACACTGTGTGGAGAGCACTGGGTGGCAGTGTACAGGGGGAGCTAAGTGTAGTGTGCAAGGAGAAGTAGTACAGTGTGGCAGGCAAGGAGGGAGTGTCAACTACACGGGTAGTGCAGTGTTAAGTAGCAAGTGGCATGTAGAAAGCGTAGGCTACAGTGTAGGAGAGGATAGAGTGTGAGTGTCAGCAGCAGGAAGGAGCAGCAGTGTCAGCAGCAGCAGGAAGGAGCAGCAGTGTCAGCAGCAGCAGGAAGGAGCAATGTCAGCAGCAGCAGGAAGTAGTAGCAGTCACAGCAGCAGCAGGAAGATCAGAGTGTCAGTAGCAGCAGGAAGTAGTAGCAGAGTCAGCAGCAGCAGGAAGGAGCAGCAGTGTCAGCAGCAGCAGGAAGGAGCAACAGTGTCAGCAGCAGCAGGAAGGAGAGAGAACAACAAGCTACCATGTGTGCAGGCAGCAACAGGAGAACACAACTGTGTGCAGCAGCAACAGGGAGCAACCACACACTGGGGTGCAGAGTCAGCAAGCAGGAGCAACAACACACACTGGGTGTTGCAGGTAGCAACAGGGAGCAACCACACACTGGGTGTTGCAGGCAGCAACAGGGAGCAACCACACACTGGGTGTTGCAGGCAGCAACAGGGAGCAACCACACACTGGTGTTGCAGGTAGCAACAGGGAGCAACCACACACTGGGTGTTGCAGGCAGCAACAGGGAGCAACCAAGACTACCACGAGATTAGTACTAGACCTTTGAAGCCAGCTTATAGCAGGGGGCTTTTCGGCACGGGGCGTGTAGCGACCCTGCCACGGTCGGCAGGGTCTGTGACTTGTCCAGTTCCTGTTTTTGTCCAGCAAACTACGTCACTGCCTCTTGTAAACACAACTAACCACGTGTCAGCTTCTTACAGACACAACAAAGCACGTCACTGCTACTTGTAAACACAACTAACCACGTGTCAGCTTCTTACAGACACAACAAAGCACGTGTCCACCACTTATATACGTAACATACCACATGACAAGCACAACAAACACAGGCTGTAACTGTTGCTCTCGCGTGGTTCTCGGCTTTATGCTTGCCTCTGGCTGAGCTAATTGCTTGTTAAGTGTATTTAAGCGTTGAAAATCGTTTTAATTAGAGTGAGGTATGAACTCTGTCATACTTAGATGTTGTACTGACAAATGGGAAGCTTTAAAAGTGTTATGTGTTAGGTCATGTTCTTGTGTGACGGCAGGTGTTGTAGTGTGACGGAAGGTGTTGTGGAGTGACGGAAGGTGTTGTGGTGTGATGGAAGGTGTTGTGGTGTGACGGAAGGTGTTGTGGTGTGATGGAAGGTGTTGTGGTGTGATGGAAGGTGTTGTGGAGTGACGGAAGGTGTTGTGGTGTGATGGAAGGTGTTGTGGTGTGATGGAAGGTGTTGTGGTGTGACGGAAGGTGTTGTGGAGTGACGGAAGGTGTTGTGGTGTGACGGAAGGTGTTGTGGTGTGACGGAAGGTGTTGTGGTGTGATGGAAGGTGTTAAGTGTGCGAAGGTGTTGTGGTGTGATGGAAGGTGTTGTGGTGTGATGGAAGGTGTTGTGGTGTACGGAAGGTGTTGTGGAGTGACGGAAGGTGTTAGTGGAGTGACGGAAGGTGTTGTAGTGTGATAGAAGGTGTTGTGGTGTGATGGAAGGTGTTGAAGTGTGACGGAAGGTGTTGGAGTGAGAAGGTGTTGTGGTGGATGGAAGTTTTGTTGACGGAAGGTGTTGTGGTGTGACGGAAGGTGTTGTGGTGTGACGGAAGTGTGTGTGTGACGGAAGGTGTTGTGGTGTGATGGAAGGTGTTGTGGTGTGACGGAAGGTGTTGAAGTGTGACGGAAGGTGTTGTGGAGTGACGGAAGGTGTTGTGGTGTGACGGAAGGTGTTGTAGTGTGACGGAAGGTGTTGTGGTGTGATGGAAGGTGTTGTGGTGTGACGGAAGGTGTTGAAGTGTGACGGAAGGTGTTGTGGAGTGACGGAAGGTGTTGTGGTGTGACGGAAGGTGTTGTAGTGTGACGGAAGGTGTTGTGGTGTGAGGAAGGTGTGATGTAGGAAGGTGTTGTGGGGACGGAAGGTGTTGTGGTGTGACGGAAGGTGTTGTAGTGTGACGGAAGGTGTTGTGGAGTGACGGAAGGTGTTGTGGTGTGATGGAAGGTGTTGTGGTGTGATGGAAGTTGTGGTGTGATGGAAGGTGTTGTGGTGTGACGGAAGGTGTTGGGTGTGACGGAAGGTGTTGTGGTGGACGGAAGGTGTTGTGGTGTGATGGAAGGTGTTGTGGTGTGATGGAAGGTGTTGTGGAGTGACGGAAGGTGTTGTGGTGTGATGGAAAGGCTGTGGTGTGACGGAAGGTGTTGTAGTGTGACGGAAGGTGTTGTGGTGTGATGGAAGGTGTTGTGGAGTGACGGAAGGTGTTGTGGTGTGATGGAAGGTGTTGTGGTGTGACGGAAGGTGTTGTGGTGTGATGGAAGGTGTTGTGGTGTGATGGAAGGTGTTGTGGTGTGATGGAAGGTGTTGTGGTGTGATGGAAGGTGCTTGTGGTTGACGGAAGGTGTTGTGGTGTGATGGAAGGTGTTGTGGTGTGATGGAAGGTGTTGTGGTGTGATGGAAGGTGTTGTGGTGTGACGGAAGGTGTTGTGGTGTGACGGAAGGTATATATATATATATATATATATATATATATATATATATATATATATATAATATACATTTATATTTCTCATTTATTTCTTGTACTTTTCATCCTTATTATCTCGTTCTATCGTTCTCATCTTTACATCTCTTCTTCCCATTCCTTCTCTTACTTTCTCTATCTATTTTCACTTCCTTCCCCTCCTTTCTTCCTCCACCTCCTTCCTTCCTTCCACCTCCTTCCTCTCCACCTCCTTTTCCTTCCACCTCCGTCTTCTTCCCACCTCCTTCCTTCCACCTCCTTCCTTCCACCTCCTTCCTTCCTTCCACCTTCCTTCCTCCCATCTCCTTCCTCTTCCACCTCCTTCATTCCTTCCCGCCTCCTTCCTTCCTCCTCCTTCCTTCCTTCCCACCTCCTTCTTCCTTCCACCTCCTTCCTTCCTTCCTACCTCCTTCTTCTTCCATCTCCTTCCTTCCTTCCCACCTCCTTCCTTCCTTCCCACCTCCTTCTTCCTTCCCACCTCTTCCTTCCTTCCCCCTCTTCCTTCCTTCCACTCTTCCTTCCTTCCACCTCCTTCCTTCTCCCCATCTCCTTCCTTCCTTCCTCACCTCCTTCATTCCTTCCCACCTCCTTCCTTCCTTCCCGCCTCCTTCCTTCCTCCCCATCTTCTTCCTTCCTTCCCACCTCCTTCTTCCTTCCCACCTCCTTCTTCCTTCCCACCTCCTCTCCTTTCTCCCCATCCCTTCCTTCCTTCCCACTCCTTCCTTCCTTCCCACCTCCTTCCTTCCTACCCATCTCCTTCCTTCCTTCCCACCTCCTTCCTTCCTTCCCACCTCCTTCCTTCCTTCCCACCTCCTTCCTTCCTCCCCATCTCCTTCCTTCCTTCCCACCTCCTTCATTCCTTCCCACCTCCTTCCTTCCTTCCCACCTCCTTCCTTCCTTCCCACCTCTTTCCTTCCTTCCCACCTCCTTCCTTCCTTCCCACCTCCTTCCTTCCTTTCCCCATCTCCTTCCTTCCTTCCCACCTCCTTCCTTCCCTCTCCCCATCTCCTTCCTTCCTTCCCACCTCCTTCCTTCCTTCCCACCTCCTTCCTTCCTTCCCCCTCCTTCCTTCCTCCCCATCTCTCTTCCTTCCTTCCCACCTCCTTCGTTTCCTCCACCTCCTTCCTTCCTTCCCACCTCCTTCCTTCCTTCCCACCTCCTTCCTTCCTCCCCATTCTCCTTCCTTCCTTCCCACTCTCTCCTTCCTTCCTTCCCCATCTCCTTCCTTCCTCCCCATCTCCTTTCCTTCCTTCCCACCTCCTTCCTTCCTCCCCATCTCCTTCCTTCCTCCCCATCTCCTTCCTTCCTTCCCACCTCCTTCCTTCCCGCCTCCTTCCTTCCTTCCTTCCCACCTCCTTCCTTCCTTCCCACCTCCTTCCTTCCTTCCCACCTCCTTCTTTCCTTCCCACCTCCGTCCTTCCTTCCTTCCCACCTCCTTCCTTCCTTCCCACCTCCTTCCTTCCTTCCCACCTCCTTCCTTCCTTCCCACCTCCTTCCTTCCTTCCCACCTCCTTCCTTCCTCCCCATCTCCTTCCTTCCTTCCCACCTCCTTCATTCCTTCCCACCTCCTTCCTTCCTCCCCATCTCCTTCCTTCCTTCCCACCTCCTTCCTTCCTTCTTACCTTCTTGTGACTGCCCAGCAGTAGCAAACTAAGAAGCGACTGAAGGAAGTAACTCTGCCAAGCAGACAGGCAAATTGTGTAATTGAGGTCACGCTGGATAAGTGGTCAGGCAGGTGGGTTAATCAACACCCTTGGTGCAGGTGTAGGCGGAGAGGCTTACAGAGGCGTCGCAAGTGTAATGTGGGAGGCAGTGTAGTGTGGGGGACAGTGTAGTGTGGGAGGCAGTGTAGTATGGAAGCAGTGTTGTGTGGGGGCAGTGTAGTGTGGGGGACAGTGTAGTGTGGGGACAGTCTAGTGTGGGGGACAGTGTAGTGTGGGGACAGTCTAGTGTGAGGGACAGTGTAGTGTGGGGACAGTGTAGTGTGGGGACAGTCTAGTGTGAGGGACAGTGTAGTGTGGGGGACAGTGTAGTGTGGGGGCAGTGTAGTTGGAAGCAGTGTAGTGTGGGGGACAGTGTAGTGTGGGGGACAGTGTAGTGTGGGGGACAGTGTAGTGTGGGGGACAGTGTAGTGTTGGAGGCAGTGTAGTATTGAAGCAGTGTAGTGTGGGGGACAGTGTAGTGTGGGGGACAGTCTAGTGTGGGGGACAGTGTAGTGTGGGGACAGTGTAGTGTGGGGACAGTGTAGTGTGGGGGACAGTGTAGTGTGGGGACAGTGTAGTGTGGGGGCAGTGTAGTGTGGGGGCAGTGTAGTGTGGGGGCAGTGTAGTGTGGGGACAGTGTAGTGTGGGGGCAGTGTAGTGTGGGTGCAGTGTAGTGTGGGGCAGTGTATGCGGGACAGTGTAGTGTGGGGGCAGTGTATGGGGACAGTGTAGTGTGGGGGCAGTGTAGTGTGGGTGCAGTGTAGTGTGGGGGCAGTGTAGTGTGGGGCAGTGCTTCACTGTCATGCTGATATTGATACTGCTAGGATGATATGGATGATAGTCGAGTGATAGAGATGCTGGTCATATTATAATGATGCTAGAGATGATTTAACTGGGATAGCCAAGATGGCTGAGATGTTTGTCATAAGATAGTGGTCACAGGCACTGACACACTCACCTTCCCCAGCAGCGGTCACAGGCACTGACACACCTTCCCAGCAGCGGTCACAGGCACTGACACACTCACCTTCCCCAGCAGCGGTCACAGGCACTGACACACTCACCTTCCCCAGCAGCGGTCACAGGCACTGACACACTCACCTTCCCCAGCAGCGGTCACAGGCACTGACACACTCACCTTCCCCAGCAGCGGTCACAGGCACTGACACACTCACCTTCCCCAGCAGCGGTCACAAGCACTGACCCACTCACCTTCCCCAGCAGCGGTCACAGGCACTGACACACCTTCCCCAGCAGCGGTCACAGGCACTTGTCGGGGAAAGGACAGTCAACTAGGCAACATCCATTGTTCCTGTCACGGCATTGTTCCAGTCACGGCATTGTTCCAGTCACGGTATTGCTCCAGTCACGGTATTGCTCCAGTCACGGTATTGTGCCTTTTTGTTCAGTACTACTGAATGGTCCACAATAACTGTTTTTCATTTGTAAACAATAGCAGTGCATAGTATGAGGTACTCTGTTGGTTATTACCACTGCACTCTTGATCATCCCTAAACAATAACTTCTCACCAGGGAACGGGTGGGAGTTGAACTCATGGCCTGTGAGTGTTAAAACTCACAGGCCAGTGCGTTAACCACTGGACCAGCTGGATCTAATAAGATTAATCCAACTAGGTATATTTCTTTAAACCATAGGGAGGTTAGCATGGGCCACCACTTTGACCACACATGCAGGTTGTTGCAGACAAATCTTACGCCAGCGTGGCTGTGACGTGCTCTAGCTCAAGTCCCTCCAAAGCCTCCCTCATAAAATATTAATAACACTTCTCAGTATAATAGCACAGGTAACATCTTTACTAACAGCTAAACCTTCCTCTCTTGATGTCAGAACAATGTCAAGAGAACCAACCACTATAAGCTTTCCCCTGACATCCTAATATTAAACCTTTTTCCCCTGACACTAAACTAATAACTAAGGTGTAAATAAATGTCATTCTCTCCATGAACTTCCTCCTCTGTATCATCTTCCAGACTGTCCTTTGCCATGAGGTTTAATCAAGCATCAGGTCCTCCACATCTGTAAAACACAGAGCAAGAAAGATGAGCAGCTCTCCATCCCATCAAAGATGCAGTGGATCGACTCCAGAACTCACTGGTTCAAGGTCTGGAGGCTCCTCATCCAGAGCAGCTCAAGGTCTGGAGTCTCCTCATCCAGAGCAGCTCAAGGTCTGGAGGCTCCTCATCCAGAGCAGCTCAAGGTCTGGAGGCTCCTCATCCAGAGCAGCTCTCCATGGGCTGAGAACAAGATCTCTTTACGTTTTTATTGGACGCCTCACTGGTCAGAGGTGAAATTTTATGTTTAAGCGAAAGTCTTAGTTTTTTCCCCTGTCTTTAAGATCCTAAAATCTCGTAATGGATGTCTGACATTGTTTCTGACCACTTGGTGAGGAATAACTGTGTCACAAGTTTATCACATACCACTTCAATCAGCTGTGTCCTGTTGTTGTGACAGCATATCCTGTTGATGTGGAAGATGAGAGTTCAAGTGCAGCTGATGCTCTTTAGAAAGCTGAGCTTCACGATGCTCTTTAGAAAGCTGAGCTTCACGATGCTCTTTAGAAAGCTGAGCTTCACGATGCTCTTTAGAAAGCTGAGCTTCACGATGCTCTTTAGAAAGCTGAGCTTCACGATGCTCTTTAGAAAGCTGAGCTTCACGACAGCATCTTTTGATGCTGCTCTCATTATAACAGTCAAAGGCTGCGCGCACCACGATGCTCTCTATTTTTCCTGACAACAGATATCGTAAAATTTGCAACTAGGTATTTTACACTGCCCTTACTTTGTCAGTGAACTGGGCAATAGATGGTAAATCATTGCCCAGTTGCACGGGGCTCTGAAGTTTCTTCCATATTAACTTTGATTTAACAGTTCGCTAAATCAAGTTATTCTTCCGCCAACATTGAAGTTAGAACTGGGGCTAGTTCATTGTTCATTATGTTCTTTGTTATCATCATCACGAGAGTTGACGAGTGTCATAACCCTTGTGGACTGTCAATCCAGAATCAGACTGCTTAGCAAGAGCTGCCATAGCTGAATTCTTGCATCGTAAGAGCTCTTGTTTTCTTCTGGCATCGTAGGAACACACAGCCCCAGAGACTCATCAAAGCCCTCACACCATCGTGCATGTAATTTTTTTGTTAATCCACGTCTGCAGCAGCATCTTAATTTACACCTTCTGGATGTACACGTCCAGAAACTATCTTCACAAGATTAGATGAATGGTGTTCAGCATTCACTGAGTCAATACACTGTGATAGTGTTTCGCTGTTGGTCTGCCTGTCAGTTTCGTCACATTTCATCCATGGGGCGTTAGATTTACAGATGCTTCCTTCGAATCCTTCTTGTTCAACAACCTTCTACAGATGTTAGACGGACACCTCCTCATGGACCACTTGGACCATGTCCGTAGCGCATGAAGGTCGACACGGCAAACACGTCCGTCCGTTTACCATGTCATAGTCCTTCTTCTTGACGTTAGCGTACTTTTCCTTCAGAAATCTCTTCAGTGTTTCTCCGTGGAGGCCACGTAATGATCCGAGAAATATGAGTGTCAGGGAAAGAAGGTCGCAGCAAACACACTAAGCTTTCATGCAAATGCTTCTGCAGTCTTGGAAACATATATATTATGTGACATTCTACACCACCATGTGATGAATTCTGTCACTGTTGATGCCTTCTGTCACTGTTGATGCCTTCTGTCACTGTTGATGCCTTCTGTCACTGTTGATGCCTTCTGTCACTGTTGATGCCTTCTGTCACTGTTGATATCCTCTATACATATTGATGTCTTCTAAAAGCTTGGTGAGAATGATGGTCATGTTTGGTGTCACCTTCCTCATCATATTCTCTTAGCTATGAATCTCAACATGAGTCATGGTAAGATGCATCTTCTTGTCGTCTTCCCTGAACTAAGGTTAAGGAAGACGGGTTAAGAAGACCCGTCTACTGTAGAAGACTCTTCTGTTTATAAAGGTAGCCATCATGAGAGTACATATATGAGTACATGAGAGTATATGGGAAGGGCAGAGAGCAGAGGACTTGCAAGTCCACACTGAGACTATCTGTTGAGAAGAACTATCTACTCATACCTGGATTAAGAACTATCCTGAACTATCTAGGTGTGTGGAGTCAAGGGTAGAAAGGCACGCTATGACGAGGTATAAGATAGTGGGGGATAGGTGTGTCTCGGAGGGAGGGGGGTTGGTCACAGAACATAATTACAAGGGATAGGCTATGAATCTTCTCGCCCCCTTCCCCCTCCCGCGTATGGGGAGGGGAGACGGGGGAAGGGATAAAAGAATTAAAAGGCGGTGCGCGCCATTTCGAGTTGTCATCTCCTTTGTGGCGGGAACAATGGTGGCGCTGGAGAGCCATTGTGGCCAGCGTTCTCGCCGCCCACTGATTGGCGAGGCGAGGCTCAACCTGACGCCTCCCTCCCCATCCCTCCTCCCTCTTATCCCCCCTCCCCATCTATTCCAAAACCCCTAGATATTCTCCAGTCACCCCACCATGGTCACCCCCAACCCTCATCATCCCCACCCTCGTCATCCCCACCCTCGTCACCCCCACCCATAAAACCATCTTTGTTGTCTCTGTGAGCTCTTCGACGCCCCTTTCTGTTGTCACTGTTATAACTGTTAGGTGCTATGGCTGGTCCCTGCCGTTGCTGTCGTCACTGCTGTGAACGCTGTGCCTGGGGTCTCCCGTCTCTGGCACTGCCATCACTGTTTTGAGTGTTATGGGTGGCCTCTGTCGTCACAGTTGTCACTGCTTTCTATTACCTCTGTAGTGAGTGCTGTGGCAGGCCTCCTTATCTGCTATTGTCACTGCTGTCGATTACAGCTGCTGCGAGTGCAGTGACTAGCTTCCTATTGTCACTGCTACCGTTATGCCATCTGTTGGCTCTTCTACTCGGCCAATGGAGCGTCATTCCTGGCAAATGCTGCTTGGATTAACCAGGAAAACCGCTCTGAAGGACATTATCTATCGTCAACTCGTCCTCCCACTGCGAGGGATACCCGTGCAAATTGAAACGTTTCAGGGAAGCTTTAAGATACCGCGCTGCCGGACGTGTAGTTGCCTGTTTTTAGCTGAAGTGCTTATCGTACTGGTAACCGGCGATAACGAAGTAACGTAAATAGTGGTCTTGTGTTGACCGGCAAAGGGGATATCGTGGTTCCTAGGAGTGTTGGTATCCCAGCGCACGCTGCGGTATACCTCACACTCTTGCTGCAATCTTTGTTGCAACTCTCAGATATTGTGATTTGTACCAGCCATGATACTGTGGATTGTAAATTGTTCCAGCCATGATATTGTAGATTGTATATTGTACCACCCATGACATTGTGGATTGTGAAATGTTTCAGTCGTGATATGGTGGATTGTGAATTGTTCCAGCCACAATATTGTGGGTTAGATATAAATTGTGGGTTGTGAATTCTTTTAACCACGCTATTGTGGATTAGTTGTGGATTGTTCCAGTCATGGATATTGTGGATTAGTTATTTATGCCAGTCATGGTACTGGGAATTAATTGTGAATTGTTCCACTCCTGGATATTGTAGGTTGTGAACTGTTCCAGTCATGTATATTGTGGATTAGTTGTGAATTGTTCCACTTATGTTATTGTGACTTTAATTTCTCAATGAAATAGCGGTGGGATCAGGTGAACCTTGTCTTAAATGAAACATGTTGGAAAGATATCTTAAATAACACGGATCCAAATCAGCTCCTTGAAAGGATCAACCTCCTGGCAGCTGAAGTATGTTCAAGACATATTCCCCTTACTCAGACAAGACGGGACTTAAGCAAATGAAGGAATAAGGCTCAAAACTCCACCAATGTATGCCAGATTTCCGACATTAACCTAACTCCGATAGACTTTGAGAAAGCCATTGACAACATGCCCATGCACTCAGCCCCAGGCCCAGACTCGTGGAACTCTGTGTTCATTAAGAACTGCAAGAAACCCCTCTCACGGGCCCTAGGTATGCTATGGAGAAGGAGCATAAACACAGGTGAAATTCCACAGTCACTGAAAACAACGGATATAGCCTCACTCCACAAAGGTGGCAGCAAAGCAATAGCTAAGAACTATAGACCAATACCTCACAAAATGCGTGCTAAAGGGATAACTGGCAAAGTAGGCAGATGGATCTTCAACTTTCTAACCAATCGAACAGAAAGAGTAGTCGTAAACAGAGTTAAATCGGAAGCTGCCATAGTGAAAAGCTCTGTTCCACAAGGCACAGTACTCGCCCCTATCCTGTTCCTCATCCTCATATCAGACATAGAGATGTCATCCTTTGCAGACGGAACTAGGATATGCATGAGACTGTCATCCATTGAGGGCATGATTAACAGTGCCACTATCACATCTGCGAAGAAACTGATAGGATGGATAATGAGAACGTTCAAAACAAGAGATGACAAGCCAGTGATGATCTTTTTTAAGTCACTTGTTCTCTCTAGGCTGGAATACTGCTGTACACTAATAGCTCCATTCAAGGCAGGTGAAATTGCAGATTTAAAGAATGTACAGAGAAACTTTACTGCACGTATAAGTTCCATCAAACACCTTAACTACTGGGAACGCCTGGAAGCACTTGACTTGTACTCACTGGAGCGCAGGCGAGAGAGATATATCATAATCTAAACCTGGAAAATCCTAAAGGAACTGGTCTCTAATCTGCACACAGAAATCACTCCCTACGAAAGTAGGGGCGCCATTAGTACACAGTAAGTGTCCGGGGTCGGAGACTGTTCAACAGCCTCCCACCAGCCATAAGGGGAATTACCAATAGACCCCTGGTTGTTTTCAAGAGGGAGCTGGACTGTTAGTGCTGGATCTGCCGGGCTGTGGTTCGTACGTTGTACTACGTGCAGCCAGCAGTAACAGCCAGGTTGATCAGACCCTGATCCACCGAGAGACCTGGTCGTGAACCAGGCCGCGGGGGCGTTGATCCCTGGAAATATCCTCCAGGTAGATTCCAGGAAGGTTTCCAAATGTATGTTTCATGTATGTTTCAAGTATGTTTCAAGTATGTTTCATGTATGTTTCAAGTATGTTTCATGTATGTTTCAAGTATGTTTCATGTATGTTTCATGTATGTTTCATGTATGTTTCAAGTATGTTTCATGTATGTTTCATGTATGTTTCATGTATGTTTCATGTATGTTTCATGTATGTTTCAAGTATGTTTCATGTATGTTTCATGTATGTTTCATGTATGTTTCATGTATGTTTCAAGTATGTTTCATGTATGTTTCATGTATGTTTCATGTATGTTTCATGTATGCTTCATGTATGTTTCATGTATGTTTCATGTATGTTTCATGTATGTTTCATGTATGTTTCATGTATGTTTCATGTATGTTTCATGTATGTTTCATGTATGCTTTACGTTTGTTTCATGTATGTTTCATGTATGCTTTACGTTTGTTTCATGTATGTTTCATGTATGCTTTACGTTTGTTTCATGTATGTTTCATGTATGCTTTACGTTTGTTTCATGTATGCTTCACAAAACCTACACAAAAACTTACAATAAAGATAATATTACAAAGACATATTTAATACAGAGGTAAAATATGCAAATAAAGAGATTTCAGACATATGTAAATACAAGAGGTTTCAGACACATTTAAATACAAGAGGTTTCAGACACATTTAAATTCTACTGTAGTGTTTTTGTTGTCCTGGTCTCCTCGTCAGGAGAAAAATTCTCTTGACGAGACTCTTGGAGTTCGTCCCAGGGGGTCATCCCAGGATAAGGAGTCGCCCCAGGATTGGGGGTCATTCCAGGATAAGGGATCGTCCTAGGATAGGGGTCGTCCCATGATAGGGGACCTTCCTAGGAAGGAAGTCGTCCCAGGATAGGTGGTTGTTACAAGATGGGGTCGTCCTAGGATAGGAAGTCGTACCAGGATAGGGAGTCGTACCAGGATAGGGAGTCGTCCCATCATAGGTGGTCGTTCCAAGATGGGGGGTCGTCCCAGGATAGGGGGGTCATCCGAGGATAGTCCCAAGATAGGGACAATCCCAGGATCGTCCCAAGCAGGCTTGTGTGTGGCAGGTCGGAGTGAGTGGTGACAAGTGCCTGACGTTCTGTTGGAATGTGAGCTAAGTCAAATTTTAGGGGCGATTCAGTGAAACTGTTAACGTAATGTATGACCATGCCTGACTTAGATGGAGTGGGGATGTTGTGTCTAGGTGGGAAGTACAGTGCCTGTACTCTGAAGGATGGGTGGGGATGTTGTGGTTCTGTAGGTGGGAAGTCCAGTGCCTGCACTCTGAAGGATGGGTGGGGATGTTGTGGTTCTGTAGGTGGGAAGTCCAGTGCCTGCACTCTGAAGGATGGGTGGGGATGTTGTGGTTCTGTAGGTGGGAAGTACAGTGCCTGTACTCTGAAGGATGGGTGGGGATGTTGTGGTTCTGTAGGTGGGAAGTCCAGTGCCTGTACTCTGAAGGATGGGTGGGGATGTTGTGGTTCTGTAGGTGGGAAGTACAGTGCCTGTACTCTGAAGGATGGGTGGGATGTTGTGGTTCTGTAGGTGGGAAGTACAGTACCTGTACTCTGAAGGATGGGTGGGGATGTTGCAGTTAGAGAACCACGTGAGCTGTGATGTCAGTACAGTTCTCTCAATACAGGTATTAAGTGAATGATGGTGATTTTTTTTCCACGACTCTTCGACACCCTTCTCTCATACTTAAAAGGTGTCTTCCAGAGTCTAATTGATCAGTTCCTCGACTTCCTGATGAGTCGGGCTGTGATGCATTCGTTGGACTGTGGGCTCCCGGCACCAACAGCCTGATCGGTCAGGCCGGCAACCAGGAGGTCTGATTCTGTGGGGGCGGTGACCCCCCAGAAGCGAGTACAGGTGATCTACCTATGAAAGAGACAGCCTAGGTGTGCCGAGTTATGCTGGAGGAGAGAGACAGAGAGACAGAGAGAGACAGAGAAGAGAGGAGAGAGACGAGGGGAGAAAAGGGGACGGACAGAAAGAGGAAGGGGAAGAACTGGGAGAGAGAGAGAAAGGGGGAGAGATGGAGGGAGGGAGTGGGAGGGGAGAGGGAGATGGAAGGGAGGGGAAGCAAGCTGCCATTATTGATCTTGGCCAGTCGCCTCTACCTCCCTCCCTCCCTCCCTCCCCCCGTCCCTCCCTCCCTTCCTCCCTCCCCTCCCTCCCTCCCTCCCTCCTCCCTCCCTCCCTCCCCGTCCCTCCCTCCCTCCCCTCGTCCCTCCCTCCCTTCCTCCCTTCCTCCCTCCCTCCCCTCCTTCCCTCCCTCCTCCCTCCCTCCCTTCATCCCCTCTCTACATTCCTTCCTCCTCTCCCCTCCCTGTTTCTTTCCCTTCCGCCCTCCTCCCTCCCTCCCTCCCTCCCTCCCTTCCCTCTCTGCTTATCACCTCTTTCTCACCTGTCTCTCGCTTACTTGTGTGTCTCCCTCATCTCTCCCTCCTCTCACTACATTACCTCATCTCTCATTCCTTCCACATTCTTTCCTTTCATCTCTTCCCTCACGTTCCTTCCTTCTTTCCTTCCTTCCTTCCTTCCTTCCTACCTTCCTTCCTTCCTTCCTTCCTTCCTTCCCTCTCATTTCCCCACATTCTCCCTTTCCCCCCTCCTCACATGCTTCACCCTCTCATCATTCTCCCTCTGTCGCCTCCCACTCCCTCTTCCTCTCTTCTTTCCCTCCCACTCCTTCCTCCTCCCCTCCTCCTCCTCCCCCTCCCCCGGGGTGGGGGTGGCGTCAGATGCTAGGGGTCACACGGGGTCCTCATCACTATTAATTTCAACAGTGTGTTATCGTCGACATGGGACGACTGGTGTTATGATGACTTGTCCTGAGTCATCACCCTGGGGGTGGTGAAGGAGTCATCACCCTGGGGGGAGGTAAGGGAGTCATCACCCTAGGAAAGGGAGGGAGTTATCACCCTGGGGGTGGTGAAGGAGTCATCACCCTGAGGGGAGGGGAGGAAGTCATCACCCTGGGGGTGGTGAAGGAGTCATCACCCTGGGGGAGGTGAGGGAGTCATCACCCTGGGGGTGGGTAGGGAATCATCATCCTGAGGGTCTACCTACCTAGATGGTGTTCCGGGGGTCAACGTCCCCGCGGCCCAGTCCTTGACCAGGTCTCTTGGTGGATCAGAGCCTGATTAACTAGGCTATTACTGCTGGCTGCACGTAGTCCAACGTACGAACCACAGCCCAGCTGATCAGGTACTGACTTTAGGTCCCCTCAAGGGAGATTCCTTGACGCTGGTGAGGGGCTCTTGATCTAGGGAATTGAATCTGTGCTCCAGTTCCCTGAATTAAGCCTGAATACCTTCCATATCCCTCCCCACAGGCACTGCATAATCCTACGGATTTAGTGCTCCCCCTTGATTATAATAATAACTGACTTTAGGTAGACAGCCAGGGGTCTATTGGTAATTTCCCTTATGTCTGGTGGGAGGCTGTTGATCAGTCTTGGGCCCCGGACACTTATTGTGTTTTCTATTATTGTACTCACGGCGCCCCTACTTATTACTGGGGGTAAATTGCACCGTCTGCCAAGTCTTTTGTTTTCCTAGGTGTGGATTATGATATATCTCTCTCGCCTGTGCTCCAGTGAGTGCAGGTCACGTGACTCCAAGCATTCCCAGTAATTAAGGTGTTTGACTGAACTTATATGTGCAGTAAAGGTTCTCTGTACATTCTCTAGATCTGCGATTTCACCTGCCTTGAATGGAGATGTTAATGTACAGCAGTATTGCAGCCTAGAGAGAACAAGTGATTTAAAAAGGATCATCATTGGCTTGGCAATCTCTTGTTTTGAAGGTTCTCAATATCCATCCTATCATTTTCCTCACAGATGTGATAATGACACTGTTGTGATCATTGAAGGTGAGATCCTCTGACATTAACACTCCCAAGTCCTTCACACTACTTTTCCTCTCTATTGTGTGATTAGGGTTTGTGGTATACTCAATTCTAACTATTATTTCCTCCAGTTTTCCATAACTGAGTAGTTGAAAATTGTCCTCGTTGAACATTATTTTGTTTTCTGTTGCCCATTGAAAAACTTAGTTTATATCTGCTTGGAGATTTACAGTGTCCTCAATAGATGACAGTCTCATGCAGATTCTAGTATCGTCTGAAAAGGATGACACAGTGTTATCTGTGGTTTACATCTCTGTGCCTGACATGCGATGATATGAGTACATTAATTAATGATAAAAGGGGACCACTCTGTGGTAAAGTACTCATTTTTGCAGGTGACAACTTAAGACACCTGAAGCCTTTGCTAGGGTCTTGCCTCTGATTTCTGTTGTCTAATTACCCACCAGGACTGGAGAGAGATTATAACCAGGGTTATTACTCGCTCTGCTGACACATATTATTCAAGTATTTCAGGTATATCACCTGGAAGTCGTGGGTGACCCTTACCTGTGTTTTGGACTTCAGCCCATCCATCACGGCACTGGGTGGTTAGTCTTATCAACCCCACATAGATTTGCTTCTGCTGCAGAAGAAAGGTGAAACAAAGGGTTTGATGAAGACTTACCTGGGTGTGTGTAGCATACCCATAAATTAACTAATGCCGATACCATTGGCTTGATTGAAGAGTGACATCGGACGCCTGCACTTCTGTCATTTGCTTGGGACAATGAAGCAGCTCCTGACGACTATCACTTGTCCACAAGTACAGAGTTTTCCCCACGTTGTTAGTACACAGATTAGTGGCATGGAAAATAGTTCCTGGAGATTGTCAGTGCATGACTCAGGATTCACTTATGGCTGGATACCCCAGTCACTTCGTCACATATTCACTGGTCGAATTCAAACTGCAATCCCCATGTTGCAGCCTCTCACCCTCTATTTAGAGGCGGGTTTCTGCTGACACGATGTCTACAGTCATTAGGTGCCGGCTCTGGCGACTCAGTTGAATCAAGAAGTGTGGATTACTTGAGTCAGATGTGTGGGACAATACAAATAATGCCACTAGCTATATTATCAAGTTCAAGACATATATTTTCGATTTTTCCTGGTCTTGGGAAATAGCAACATCCGCAGGCAAACACACAAATGTAACATGTTGCAGACATGTGTGAATATCATGTGTCGATTTTATCTGCTCTGGATCTGCAATCCCATCAGGGAGAGTGTCTAATTCTGCAGAGGTAAGGAACACATGCTAGATTAATGGATGTTTCTGGAATGTTCTAATGAAGCTGCTCTTGCTTCATCTCTGATAATGGAAGAAAAGTAGAAGTCGTGACCCTGCAGCTCACGCTTGTACTGCTAGTGTGGGTACACAGAGAGAGGGGCTTGGCCCCCTTGAGAGGAGTCGACGCCCCTATGGAGAAAATTTCTCCACAGTGATGGAGTTATCACCTTGGGGGTGGTGAGGGAGTCATCACCCTGTAGGTGGTGAGGGAGTCATCACCCTGGAGGTGGTGAGGGAGTCATCACCCTGGGGGTAGTGAGAGAGTCATCACCCTGGGGTGGTGAGAGTCATCACCCTGTGGGTGGTGAGAGTCATCACCCTGGGGGTGGAGAGGGAGTCATCACCCTGGAGGTGATGAATGAGTCATCACCCTGATGGTGGTGAGTCATCACCCTGGGGTGGTGAGTCATCACCCTGGGGGTAGTGAGTCATCACCCTGGGGTGGTGAGAGTCATAACCCTAGGGGTGGAGAGGGGGTCATCCCCCTGTGGGTGGTGAGGGAGTCATCACTCTGGGGATGGTGATGAAGTCATCACCCTGGAGGTGGTGAGGAAGTCATTGCCCTGGGGTGGTGAGGGAGTCATCGCTCTGGGGGTGGTGATGAAGTCATCACCCAGGGGGTGGTGAGGGAGTCATCACTCTGGGGGTGGTGAGGGAGTCATCACTCTGGGGGTGGTGAGGGAGTCATCACTCTGAGGGTGGTGAGGGAGTCATCACTCTGGGGGGGTTGAGGGAGTCATCACTCTGGGAGTGATGAGTCATCATCCTGGGAGTGGTGAGAGTCATCACACTGGGGTGGAGAGGGAGTCATCACCCTGGAGGTGGTGAGGAAGTCATCACCCTGGGGGTGGTGAGGGAGTCATCACCCTGGAGGTGGTGAGAGAGTCATCACCCTGGGGGTAGTGAGGGAGTCATCACCCTGGGGTGGTGAGAGTCATCACCCTGTGGGTGGTGAGAGTCATCACCTGGGTGGTGAGGAGTCATCCCTGGAGGTGATGAGGAGTCATCAACTGATGGTGGTGAGTCATCACCCTGGGGTGGTGAGTCATCACCCTGGGGGTGGTGAGTCATCACCCTGGGGGTGGTGAGAGTCACCACCCTAGGGTGGGAGGGGTCATCCTGTGGGTGTGAGAGTCACCTGGGGTGGTGATGAAGTCATCACCCTGAAGGTGGTGAAGTCATTGCCCGGGTGGTGGGGAGTCATCGCTCTGGGGTGGTGATGAAGTCATCACCCAGGGGGTGGTGAGGGAGTCATCACTCTGGGGGTGAGGAGTCATCACTCTGGGGGTAGTGAGGGAGTCATCATTCTGAGGGTGGTGAGGGAGTCATCACCCTGGGGGTGAGTCATCACCCTGGGGGTGAGTCATCACCCTGGGGGGTGAGTCATCACCCTGTGGGATGAGTCATCACTTTGGGGTGAGTCATCACCCTGGGGGGTGAGTCTTCACCCTGGAGGTGAGTCTTCACCCTGGGGGGTGAGTCATCACCTTGGGGTGAGTCATCACCCTGGGGTGAGTCATCACCCTGTGGGATGAGTCATCACTTTGGGGTGAGTCATCACCCTGGGGGGTGAGTCTTCACCCTGGGGGGTGAGTCATCACCCTGGGGGTGAGTCATCACCCTGGGGGTGAGTCATCACCCTGGGGGTGAGTCATCACCCTGGGGTGAGTCATCACCCTGTGGGATGAGTCATCACTTTGGGGTGAGTCATCACCCTGGGGGGTGAGTCATCACCCTGGGGGGTGAGTCATCACCCTGGGGGTGAGTCATCACCCTGGGGGTGAGTCATCACCCTGTTGGATGAGTCATCACTTTGGGGTGAGTCATCACCCTGGGGGGTGAGTCTTCACCCTGGAGGTGAGTCATCACCCTGGGGGTGAGTCATCACCTTGGGGTGAGTCATCACCCTGGGGTGAGTCGTCACCCTGGGGGTGAGTCATCACCCTGGGGTGAGTCGTCACCCTGGGGTGAGTCGTCACCCTGGGGGTGAGTCATCACCCTGGGAGTGATGAGAGTCATTACCCTGTGAGTGATGAGAGTCATTACCCTGGGGGTGGTGTGTTAAAGCCTTAACTAACAGTTTCGCACCAAACAAGTCTCACTCACTCTGTTTCGCTCAAGTAACACATTATTCCATATTTCACCACTGATAAACAGGTTCTTACTTGAGTTATGGTGAATTGTTCCATCTATGGTGCTATGACTTTTATTGTTTCAGTCACGTTATTGTGCCTTATATTGTTTCAGTCACGTTATTGTGCCTTATATTGTTTCAGTCACGGTATTGTGGCTTATATTGTTTCAGTCACGGTATTGTGCCTTATATTGTTTCAGTCACGTTATTGTGCCTTATATTGTTTCAGTCACGTTATTGTGCCTTATATTGTTTCAGTCACGGTATTGTGCCTTATATTGTTTCAGTCACGTTATTGTGCCTTATATTGTTTAAGTCACGTTATTGTGCCTTATATTGTTTCAGTCACGGTATTGTGCCTTATATTGTTTCAGTCACGGTATTGTGCCTTATATTGTTTCAGTCACGGTATTGTGCCTTATATTGTTTCAGTCACGGTATTGTGCCTTATATTGTTTCAGTCACGTTATTGTGCCTTATATTGTTTCAGTCACGTTATTGTGCCTTATATTGTTTCAGTCACGGTATTGTGCCTTATATTGTTTCAGTCACGGTATTGTGGCATCTCTACACGACGCAGTGAGCCTGCAAGGGAACACAGTGGACCACGGCACTGACAGTGGACCACGGCACTGACAGTGGACCACGGCCCTGACAGTGGACCACGGCACTGACAATGAGGACAAAATTCAGTTACTACGCCGTGGAAGAATGGCGGAAATAAAAACAGGATCAAAGTACAAGGTCACTCAATAGAACGTAAGTCAAATGTGAGAAACCTGGGAGTGACAATGTCAGACGATCTCACGCTCAAAAACACAACAATATTATTAACGCAACTGCAATGATGACAGTCTTCGGGTCACTGGTTCTCTTTAGGCTGGAATATTGCCTTCATGGCAGGTGAAATTGTTCAGCTGGAGAATGTACAAAGAACCTTCACAGCTTCCATAACCTCAGTCCAGCGCCTAAATTACTGGGAGCGATTGAAGTCCCTCGAACTGTCCTCTTTAGAATGCAGGCGAGAAAGATGCATCATAATCTACACCTGGAAGCTACTGGTGAGATTTATCCCAAACCTGCATACCGAAATTACTACTTATAAACACAAGAGGCTTGGCAGACGGTGCAAGATACCCCCCACGATGTAAAGTAGAATACGTACAAGAGAACTCAGAAAGTGTTAAGGGACCACGACTCTTCAACACTTTCATTTCATGTATAAGAGAGATTACCAACCAAGCTCAGATGTCTTTAAGAGTAAAGTCGACAGATTCTTCAACGTAAGTCCTGACTAACTGGGTTGTGGTGCATACGCTGGAATGTAGGCGGGGGAAACAAACAGCTTGATCGATCAGACCAGCAACCAGGAGACCTCGTCTGGGACCGGGCAGCGGGGGCGGTGACCTCCGGAAGCGACTACAAGTAAACTCCAGGTTCTCCCTTGGTCGCTTACCAAATTCAGAAGGTCTGTGTATTACACATGAAATCAATTTCTTGTGTTCCAGAATTCTGCCCAGAGAGACTGAGTGCTTCTTCAGTCTTTGCAAGTGTTTCTATGCAACAGTGTAAGTGCTCTCAGATACATAGCACCCCCTCCCCCCTCGTTATTTCTATCAACGTGGGACAACCTGAAGCTGTGACTGTGCCACTAACGAGGCCCGTTAACATTCTCTCAATTAAACCACATCTCAGTTATTGCAAGAACATGAAGGATCACTGCACATGCAACTACTCTTAACTTGTTCATCTTATTACTAGAGCAACAACTACCTGACTGCTGAGACACTTCTGCCTCTCTTTCTTCTCTCTCTTTCTCTTTCTTTCTTCTGTTTCTCTTGCTATTCTCGTTACTCAGTGCTACTGAACTTACCCAGTGCTTACATAGAAGTTGTACCACCTGTCAACAAGTGGTACCACCTGTCAACAAGTGGTACCACCTGTCAACAAGTGGTACCACAAGATACTTGCAGTATTAGTGCAGCCAGTAACTCACACCAACTGCCCTACACATACATTCATTTCGTACACTTCTCCAGGACGACACACCACGTATGACAGGGCATCCGTCCCTTCCTCCTAACAATGTCTCTCACCGTCCTGGCAAGGCGCTCCTCGCTTGTATGTGAATAAGACACACTATACACATTATTCTATGTTTCATCACTGATATACAGGTTCTTACTTCCACGTTTGGCATCATCATTGCCTCCAGCACCGAGGTAAATAATAGGATTGTTCTCACTACCAGTAGGATATTTCCTAACTGGCTGGCAATATCCTGCATCCCAGCTACAGGACAGCACACCTTGTGCCTCTTCTCCCTCGTATTGAGAGAGAAAAAAGTCCTACTCTTAAGTTTCATCTGAGACTCACTTACTAAAACCTAATTCTTATCTTCACTCTTGACCGTATTTCTCGGTAGTCAAACAACGTTTCTTTGGGTAAGAAAGTAAATAAATTTGTAGTTTCAACAGCACTGCCTTGAATTTTGGGGAATTTTCAGCTGTGATACTTTCTTGTCTATGAGTGTGCACTTGTTACAGCTGGTCTCCTCTTCTCTGTTCCCAGGATGAATCTTGTTCTCGTCTTTAAGACGATGTAGTTCTTTAGTTTACTTCAGCTCTACTTTCATCTGAAGTTACAGTTTCTGAAAGCAACTAACTGAACACCTCATTCAGTGTTGAGGGACTGATCACCTCAGCTTCCACTGTCTCTCTTATATCTCTGTACTGAACGGGAAAAGTCCTTGGTTGACGAAACGTCGTCAAAATAAAGACGGCCAAGTGTTGCACATGTGTCTGATTCACCAGGTTGTTGGTGTTGTCAACAATTGTGTATTGAAAGATAGTATCTGAAGACAGTAGCCAGTAGCCCCTCACCTCCCAACAGATGGCGCTGGTCTGGCTGCTGTCAGTGTGTGTGTGTGTATAACCTGAGGGGAAAACAAGGGATGATTAGCTGCGTTTATAGTTGCCCTAGGGAACAAGGGGAGGGAGAGGGGGAAGAGGAGGAAAGGGGAAGTATGAGGTAAAGTGGAGAGGGGATAAATTTGAGGGGCCAGTGTGATGCTAGCGGTGATTATCATTATTAAATATATATATATATATATATATATATATATATATATATATATATATATATATATATATATATATATATATATATATATATATATATATATATATATATATTTGTTATTTTATATCTGAGCGAGAGTTGAATAACATCGTGGTCTCCTGCTGTCTCCATCCCCAGGTCTAACGTGAATGACTTAGGAGTGATAGTGTTAAAGGAGTGATAGTGTTAAAGGAGTGATAGTGTTAAAGGAGTGATAGTGTCAAGGAGTGATAGTGTCAAGGATCACAAAAGTGTTATTATCACATCTGCGAGGAAACTGATAGGTTCCAATCCCCAGATGATCCTCTTCAAGTCTCTTGTTCTTCATAGGCTGGAATATTGCTGTACACTAACAGCCCCTTTTAAAGCAGGCGAAATTGCAGATCTAGACAATATATAAAGCACTGTCACTTCACATATAAGTATAGTCAAGCAACTAAATTACTGATAAAGTTTCAACTCCATCGACCTGTATTCCTTGGAATACAGACGAGAAGGCTGCATCATAATTTACACCTAGAAAATCTTAGAGGGACATATCCTAAAGCTGCATACACGAATTACTCCATACGACAGTAAGAAGCCTGGCAGAGGGTGCAAAATACCCCCAGTGACATGCAGGGGCACCGTGAGTACATTGAGAGACACAGTAAGTGTAAGAGGCCCAAGACATTTAATAACCTTCATTCATACATGAGGGGAGTTACTGGCAGATCCTTAGCTGTCTTCAAGAAGGCACTTGATAAGCTCTTAAGTCAGTTCCTGATCAGACAGGCTGTGGTTAGTACGACGGACAATGTGCAGCAGTAACAGCCTGCTTGATCAAGCCCTAATCCACCAGTAGGCCTGGTCTGGTACCAGGCCAAGGGGGCATTGACCCCGAAACATCCTCCAGGTATCAGGTGCTCCCTCTCCCCAGTCCTTCCAATTGCATCCCCCTTTCCCCGGGCCTCTCCCTAACCCCTCCCTCCCGGTGGCACTGGTGTCGTGTGACTGAGGGGTCAGTGCCAATTTCCTGGAGACGTGACTCTATTAATGGGGTCATCTCCCCCTTCCCTTCCTCCCCATCCCTCCTCTTGCTCCCCAGCCGCCCCCCTGGGATCTCCCTGGCACGCCACCGTCTGCCACAGGGGAGGGTAGACAGGAGGGGGCAGACAGGTAGAAGGATGCTCCCCCACCGTCGTTCTTGGCTAAGATAATCTTCCTTGCAGTAATCTGCTATCTAGGATAATCTGCCATCAAAATACATAATCTACCACTTAGGGTAGGAAATCTGCTCAATGCGCCACACCGTGGACACCACTCCGTGGGCGTCACACTGTGGACGTCACTCTGTGGGCGTCACACCGTGGATGTCACACCATGGGCGCCACACTGTGGACACCACACCGCGGGCGTCACACTGTGGACGTCACACTGTGGGCGTCACACCGTGGATGTCACACCATGGGCGCCACACTGTGGACACCACACCGCGGGCGTCACACCGTGGATGTCACACCATGGGCGCCACACCGTGTGCGTCACACAGTGGGCGCCACACCTTGTGCGTCACACCGTGGGCGCCACAATGTGGGCGCCACACCGCGGGCGTCACACCGTGAGCGACACCGTGGGCGCCACACCGCGGGCGTCACACCGTGGGCGTCACACCGTGGACGCCACACCGTGGGCGCCACACCGTGTGCGTCACACCGTGGGCGCCCTCTGACGCCACACGTGTCGTCACAAACCTGACTATGATCTTACTCAGTTAACTTTTGAGGAAATACCTGCGTAGATGAAGTCTCGCCTCAGGTAGAGGTGATGAGGTCAGATTTCTAATTGCCGGGGTGAGTACATACGCCCTTCTGACCCGGAGACTGAGATGTCTATTATTAATAAATTTGAAATGTATTTACTCAGTGAAGTGTTTTGATGGTGATTGATGGGTGATTGATGGAGTGATGGTTGAATAGGTAATTGATGGTTGATGGAAGGTGATTGATGGTTGAATAGGTAATTGATGGTTGATGGATGGGTGATTGATGGTTGATGGATGGGTGATGGATGTATGGATAGATGAATGGGTGATGGATGGCGGATAGATGATTATTGATGGGTGAACGCTAGGTAATTGCTAGATGACTGTCGGTGATCGTTAAGGCTCAAGATTTGAAGCCTATCGGAAGAGGCGTTCTCCAGCAATTACACGAAAATCATTTTCTGAAATAAAATGGACAAATGGAAACTTACGCAACCCAATATCAGTGCAAATCTTCCTTAGAGAGAAACACGCCAACGCTAAAAGTTTCAAGCCGATCAGAAGATGCATTCCCGAGTTATCGCACAGAATCCAACTTTCCAAATGTTAATAACTTGTGAAATTGGCAAAACTGTGCCTTCTAAACTGCCTATTATTAAAGATAAAATGGACAGATTCACCAGTGTTGGAAGTTTGAAGCCGATCAGAGGACACATTCTCGAGTTATCACACAGAGAAGCCAAATCCGGGAATGTTGCATATAAAAATTAAACAGAGGGCGCTGCACTTGCTAATTCTTCCACGCGTGTTTTTTTTTTTTTCAACAGTTACAGTACATCAGTGTCGAAAATTTCAAGCCGTTCTGATGAGGCGTTCTCGAGATGTTAACGAAAAATTTGGAGGAAGCAACGACACTAACTTCCAGGCGACCACTGCAATGGTATCCCTTCCAGCACGTCTAATAACAGGTATCCCTTCGTGGACAACTAATAGGTATAACTTCGGAGATACATAGTAACAGATATTTATATGCGTAATTTATATGGTCAAGTTAGGTTAGGTTAGGTACCCTGTTTAGATTATATTAGGTACCCTGTTTAGGTTAGGTTAGGTTTGTTTAGGTTAGATTAGGTACCTTGTTTAGGTCAGGTTAGGTTAGGTACTCTGTTTAAGTTAGGTTAGGTATCTTATTTATGTTGGGGTAGGTTAGGTTAGGTATCCTATTTAAGATAGGTTAGGTGCCCTGTTTAGGTTAGGTTAGGTATCTTATTTAGGTTGGTTTCTTTATATCATGTGGTAATTACACTGTGGTGTTTATATGGAGATGTGGTTAAGTTGTGATGTGATTTGTTAAACTTTGTAAACAGTTTGGTGCCTGGTGTGGTTGTTGGTTGGTGTGGTTGTTGGTTGGTGTGGTTGTTGGTTGGTGTGGTTGTTGGTTGGTGTGGTTGTTGGTTGGTATGGCTGTTGGTTGGTGTGGTTGTTGGTTGGTGTGGTTGTTGGTTGGTGTGGTTGATGGTTGGTGTGGTTGTTGGTTGGTGTGGTTGTTGGTTGGTGTGGTTGTTGGTTGGTGTGGTTGTTGGTTGGTGTGGTTGTTGGTTGGTGTGGTTGTTGGTTGGTGTGGCTGTTGGTTGGTGTGGTTGTTGGTTGGTGTGGCTGTTGGTTGGTGTGGTTGTTGGTTGGTGTGGTTGTTGGTTGGTGTGGCTGTTGGTTGGTGTGGTTGTTGGTTGGTGTGGCTGTTACGTAGTGTCAAAATCTCAACTATAGTCACTTCCTGTGAGGTGGAGACACCGTCCGTGTCGCAACTAATGACGCAAGACGCTGCAAAGTCTTGTACTTCCGTATTAAAAGACTACTGACGCAACCTTCTGCTTCACTGTGACCACAAAGACTCAACTTAAAGAATAAGCTGTTATTGAGACAACGTTTCGCTCACTATATAGCGTACTGCTTACGCTGTCGTTAGGTTGGTTAGAAGAGGGTCAGGTGTCAAGCAACCTGCTCACCACCAGTCAAGAATACTTTATTAAGACATACACTAGTAATTAACGTATCAATGCAATTATTGCAAACATTGCAGACAAGATGAGGAATTAGACACACGCGAAACACCTGAGCAACTTTATTCGAAGACGTTTCGCCCACCAGTGGCTTCAGTTCAATACATCATACATCATCTCTGCATTGAACTAATTAAATCATTGGTTGGCGAAATGTCTCTCAATAAAGATACCCAGGTGTCGCTCGTGTGTCTTATTCCTTTGTGATTAAAGACAGCTCACAGCGTATATACACAGATATATACACATCTCAGTGTATATATATACTGCATACTGCCTACGTAGTCTAATAAAGTTATTGCTTGTGCTGGCGGTTGTGAGACGCACTGTTATGGTCCGCAACTCTCTTGTTTTCATGTCACAATCTCCACACATCTGCAGCCCAACAGTGCTGCTGGTAGTCAGCGTTTACGCTTCATCAATATTATGTTGAAAGGCAGGAAACTTTCCAGTATTGCTATGGTCAACATATTCTTTATTAAAATATTTCAGGAATGTTATAGAAATGCATTAAATATTTTGGATTTCAGGCTTATTCAGCGTATATATATATATATATATATATATATATATATATATATATATATATATATATATATATATATATATATATATATATATATATATATAGGATTTGACAGTTAAAAATTGGAGAGGAGAGTTATTAAATGGAGAGTTAGAGGTATCGAGGAAGATGGAGGAATATTTTGAGGAATTGTTAAATGTTGATGAAGACAGGGAAGCTGTGATTTCGTGTATAGGCAAGGAGGAATAACATCTTGTAGGAGTGTGGAAGAGCCAGTGTGTGAGTGTGGGGAAGTTCGTGAGGCAGTGGGTAGAATGAAAGGGGTAAGGCAGCTGGGATTGATGTGATAAAGATAGAAATGTTAAAAACAGGTGGAGATATAATTTTGGAGTGGTTGGTGCTATTATTTAATAAATGTATGGAAGAGGGTAAGGTACCTAGGGATTGGCAGAGAGCATGCATAGTTATTTTGTATAAAGGCAAAGGGGACAAAAGAGAGTGCAAAAATTATAGGGGAATAAGTCTGTTGAGTATACCTTGTAAAGTGTATGGTAGAGTTATTATTGAAAGAATTAAGAGTAAGACGGAGAGCAGAATAGCAGATGAACAAGGAGGCTTTAGGAAAGGTAGGGGGTGTGTAGACCAAGTGTTTGCAGTGAAACATATAGGTGAACAATACTTAATTAAGGGTAAAGAGGTTTTTGTGGCATTTATGGATTTGGAAAAGGCGTATGATAGGGTGGATAGGGGGGCAATGTGGCAGATGTTGCAGGTGTATGGAATAGGAGGTAGGTTACTGAAAGCAGTGAAGAGTTTTTATGAGGATAGTGAGGCTCAGGTTAGAGTGTGTAGGAGAGAGGGAGATTATTTCCCAGTAAAAGTAGACCTTAGACAAGGATGTGTGATGTCACCATGGTTGTTCAATATATTTATAGATGGGGTTGTAAGAGAAGTGAATGCGAGGGACTTGGCAAGAGGTGTAGGGTTAAAAAATAAAGAATCAAATACAAAGTGGGAGTTGTCACAGTTGCTTTTTGCTGATGACACTGTGCTTTTGAGGGATTCTGAAGAGAAGTTGCAGAGGTTGGTTGATGAATTTGGTAGGGTATGTAAAAGAAGAAAATTGAAAGTGAATATAGGAAAGAGTAAAGTGATGAGGATAACAAAAATATTAGGTGATGAAAGATTGGAAATCAGATTGGAGGGAGAGAGTATGGAGGAGGTGAATATATTCAGATATTTGGGAGTGGACATGTCAGCAGATGGGTCTATGAAGGATGAGGTGAATCATAGAATTGATGAGGGGAAAAGGGTGAGTGGTGCACTTCGGAGTCTGTGGAGACAAAGAACTTTGTACATGGAAGTAAAGAGGGGAATGTATGAGAGTATAGTTATACCAACACTCTTATATGGGTGTGAAGCATGGGTGATGAATGTTGTAACAAGGAGAAGGCTGGAGGCAGTGGAGATGTCATGTCTGAGGGCAATGTGTGGTGTGCATATGGAGAGAATTCGGAGTTTGGAAATTAGGAGGAAGTGTGGGATTACCAAAACTATTATCCAGAGGGCGGAGGAGGGGTTGTTGAGGTGGCTCAGACATGTAGAGAGAATGGAACAAAAAAGAATGACTTCGAGAGTGTATAAATCTGTAATGGAGGGAAGGCGGGGTAGGGGTCGGCCTAGGAAAGGTCGGAGGGAGGGGGTAAAGGAGGTTTGGTGTGCGATTGGCTTGGATTTCCAGCAAGCGTACGTGAGCGTATTTTATATGAATAAATGGAGACAAATGTTTTTTAATACTTGACGTGCTGTTGGAGTGTGAGCAAAATAACATTTATGAAGGGATTCAGGGAAACCGGCAGGCCGGACTTGAGTCCTGGAGATGGGAAGTACAGTGTCTGCACTCTGAAGGAGGGGTGTTAATGTTGCAGTTTTATAACTGTAGTGTAAAGCACCACCCTGCCTTGAGGTGGAATCGGACGATGTGTTATATATATATATATATATATATATATATATATATATATATATATATATATATATATATATATATATATATATATATATATATATATATCACCTTTGCAAGACAACCACTATGAAAAAATAGAAGAATTCCAAGCGCTTTTCGTGACTACTCACATTATCAAGGAACTATAAAAGGAAACATGACCAAATCATCTCAACAACTCCTCTTCAGCTCTCTGACTAATACTTTTAGTAACTCCACACCTCCCAATTTCCACACTACGAATTATCCGCATAATATTTACACCACACATTGCCCTTAGACAGGACATCTCCACTGCCTCCAGCTCCCTCCTCGCTGCAGCATTTGCAACCCATGCTTCACACCCATATAAGAGTGTTGGTACCACTATACTTTCGTACATTCCCTTCTTTGCCTCCATGGATAACGTTTTTTGTCTCCACAGATACCTCAACGCACCACTCACCTTTTTTCCTTCATCAATTCTATGGTTAACCTCATCCTTCATAAACCCATCTGCTGACAAGTCAACTCCCAAATATCTGAAAACATTCACTTCTTCCATAATCCCTCTCTCCAATGTGATATCCAATTTTCCTTAATCTAAATCGTTTGATACCCTCATCACCTTACTCTTATCTATGTTCACTTTCAACTTCTACCTTCACACACCCTCCCAAACTCGTCCACTAACCTTTGCAACTTTTCTTTAGAATCTCCCAAAAGCACAGTATCATCAGCAAAAAGTAACTGTGTCAACTCCCATTTTGTATTTGATTCCCCATAATTTAATCCCACCCCTCTCCGCAACACCCTAGCATTTACTTCTTTTACAACCCCATCTATAAATATGTTAAACAACCATGGTGACATCACACATCTCTGTGTAAGACCTGCTTTTACTGGGAATTAATCTCCCTCTCTTATTCACACCCTAACCTGAGCTTCACTATCCTCATAAAAAAACTTACTACCTATTCCATACACTTGCAACATCTGCCACATTGCTTCCCTATCCACTCTATCATATGCCTTTTCTAAATCCATAAATGCATTGAAAACTTCCCTACCTTAATCTAAATACTGTTCACATATATACTTCAATGTAAACACTTGATCTACACATCCCCTACCCACTCTAAAGCCTCCTTGCTCATCTGCAATCCAGCTCTCTGTCTTACCTCCAATTCTTTCAATACTCAATAAACTTATTCCCCTATAATTTTTACAATCTCTTTTGTCCCTCTTCCCTTTATATAAAGGAATTATACAAGCTTTCTGCCAATCCCTAGGTACCTTCCCCTCTTTCATACATTTATATTAAACAAAAATACCAAACACTCCAACATTATATCCCACCTGCTTTTAACATTTCTGTCATGATCCCGTCAGTTCCAGCTGAGTTTGCCTCAGAATTATGTGGGTTGAATATCTGTGGCCGTCTTATTTTAATGAGCCCCGTTTCCTTAAAAATAACTTTTAGAAGTCTGCCCTCTAAATGTTATCGTTTTCTCGTCACTTTAAATGGACACGTTGTCCCTTGGAAGGCTACCATATAATTACCAGAGACTTCTATATCACTGACAATATACTATGTAGTATGTGCGTAAAGTTATTGATGTCATAGCGGAATATGATCGATTTTTTATTAATGCCACGTTAATTTCGTTTAGGGTATTACGATATCAATGCTTGTGGGATTTTTCTAATGCTATAATATTCATCCTTCTGGCTGTGGGCACTGTTGTGCCTGGGGGCACTTCCTGTACCCTCCTCTCTCCCTCCCTCACTCACTCACTCCAGTAAAGATGATCCTCTGGGAAAGTACTTGCTTGGACATCCTCCTCTTTTCTGCAATTTTGCAAGCTCCTGATGTGTTGATTGCAACACGAAAGTCCTAGAGCTATCATTCTACTTCCCCTGTGGTTGTTTTGCATCGATATTTGCTTTATATATATATATATATATATATATATATATATATATATATATATATATATATATATATATATATATATATATATATATATATATATATATATATATATTATTATATATATATATATATATATATATATATATATATATATATATATATATATATATATATATATATATATATATATATATATACATACATATATATCCCTTTCTCTTGCCCCTTTTCCATGTTATTTCTTCCATTATCCTCTCCAAACCCCACATTTCAAGCCTCTTCCACTCCCCTCTTCCCCTTCCCTCCACTCCCCTACCTGTCAATGATGGGGAATGGGAAGGGGGGAATGGAGGGGAGTGTTGACCTACCTGAATGGTATAATTCGTCACTGTATGGCTCTTGTTGGCTCTGCTGGGAGGTCGATATGTGATTATACTCTGTATGCGGCGGTGTATACCACCACATGATGCTCGTATGATGTAATATAACACCACATAAAGCTCTATATTATAGCATACCACCACATGATGCTCTATATTATAGCATACCACCACATTATGCTCTATAGTGTAGCATACCATCACATGATGCTCACATAGCATAATATTCCATTACACAGTGTAGTATACCACCAAAATGTTCTCATTGTGTAGTATACCAAGATATAATGCTCACATAACGTTGCATACCATCACATAATGCTCACATAGTGTTGTATAACATGACCTGATGCTTGCATATCACAGGATATCAACCTATGATGTTCTCATAACATAGTATACTACCTCATGATGCTCTCATAACATAGTACTACCTCATGATGCTCTCATAATATAGTGTACTTCCTCATGAGGCTCACATAGTATCGTATACCATCTCACGATGCTCGTATATATACATCATGATGCTCGCATAGTGTAGTATACTACCACATGATGCTCACATAGGGAAGTATACCACCTCATGATGCTCACATAGTGAAGTATACCACCTCATGATGCTCACATAGTGAAGTATACCACCTCATGATGCTCACATAGGGAAGTATACCACCTCACTACGCTCACAATAGTGTAGTATACTACCACATGATGCTCACATAGGGAAGTATACCAACTCATGATGCTCACATAGGGAAGTATACCACCTCACTACGCTCACATAGTGTAGTATACTACCACATGATGCTCACATAGGGAAGTATACCACGTCATGATGCTCACATAGGGAAGTATACCACCTCATGATGCACACATAGTGTAGTATACTACAACATGATGCTCACATAGGGAAGTGTACCACCTCATGATGCTCACATAGTGTAGTATACTACCACATGATGCTCACATAGGGAATTATACCACCTCATGATGCTCACACAGTGTAGTATATTACCACATGATGCTCACATAGTGTAGTATACTACCACATGATACTCACATAGTGCAGTATACTGCCACATGATGCTCACATAATTCAGTATACCACCACATGATGCTGACATAGTGCAGTATACCACCACATGATGCTCACATAGTTCAGTATACCACCACATGATGCTCACATCGTTCAGTATAACACCACATTATATTGACATATTGCAGTATACCACCACATGATGCTGACATAGTGCAGTATACTACCACATGATGCTCACATAGTTCAGCATACCACCACATGATGTTGACAGTGCAGTATACCACCACATGATGCTCACACAGTGTAGTATATTACCACATGATGCTCACATAGTGTAGTATACTACCACATGATACTCACATAGTTCAGTATACCACCACACAATGCTCACATAGTTCAGTATACCACCACATGATGCTCACATAGTTCAGTATACCACCACAGGATGCTCACATAGTTCAGTATACCACCACATGTTGCTCACATAGTTCAGTATACCACCACATGATGCTCACATAGTGCAGCATACCACCATATGATGCTCACATAGTTCAGTATACCACCACATGATGCTCACATAGTTCAGTATACCACCACATGATGCTCACATAGTTCAGTATACCACCACATGATGCTCACATAGTTCAGTATACCACCACATGATGCTCACATAGTTCAGTATACCACCACATGATGCTCCTCACATCACATGTTCAGTATACCACCACATGAGGCTCATATCATATTCTAGTATACTCTCCCCACTACCACAGTCCATCCTACTATCTCTCCACTCTCTTCCCCTGTTCCTCCCTCCTATGCTCTCCTCTCACATTCATCTCCCTCAGCACCAGCGGCTCATTAATTCACTATACATCATACTAACTTTTCTACCCCTTCCCCCTCTATCTCTCTCTTCTCTCTCTCTCTCTCTCTCTCTCTCTCTCTCCTCTCTCTCTCTCTCTTTCCATATCACTCAATAAATCTCCCTTCCTTAGCACTTGTCTGCTATACTTTTCGACCATCTACTCTGTCTCCATATCTCTCATTCTCTCTCTCTGTTCTCTCAATAATTGTAGCAAGATAATCTCCCTTTACCTTAGCACTTGTCTGTATGCTGTGTAGTTACCTGTTCAAGGTTGGGTCGAACCAACTTCTGGTTCAATATTTTGTATGTCGTTACATGTCTTCCCTAACCCTCCTGTCCTCCAGTGTCGTCAGGCCGATTTCCTTTAACCTTCTTCGTAGGACGTTGCCTAGCTCTGGGACTAGCCTTGTTGTAAACCTTGCACTTATCTAATTACTCCTGACCGGTGCTGTGTAGTGTGTGTGTGTGTGTGTGTGTGTGTGTGTGTGTGTGTGTGTGTGTGTGTGTGTGTGTGTGTGTGTGTGTGTGTACGGGCAGGTGGTCTCCCCACACATCTCAATGATTACTATTTTACGAGAATGTGGTCAGTGGTAACCCTCCTCTCTCCCCTCTCCCTCTCCCCTCCCCTCTCCCTCCCTCTCCCCTCCCTCTCCCCTCCCTCTCCCCTCCCCTCTCCCCTCCCTCTCCCTCCCCTCTCCCTCCCTCTCCCTTGTCCCCTCCTCTCCCCTCCCCTCTTATATAACTTGTTAACTTTAAATATAAATATTACTTATTAAAATATATATCGGTTACTTTTCCCCTCTCCTCACAGCTCCCCTCGTTCCACCCCTCCCCCTCTCCCAACCCTTGCCTTCTTCCAACCCCTTCCCCTCTTACGACATCAGCCCTCTCCCCCTCCTCGTCCTCGGGGTGGGGTGGGGTTGGTGGTGGTGTGTTTATCTCCGGTGGTAATATTGACGTTCAGTTCCCCAGCTGAGTTGATTGTTTGTAAGTCAACCCCCCTCCCCAACCCCTCCTCCACTACCCCTCCACCTCCCTTGCACCTCTCCCACTGCACCCCTCCTCCTTCTCCTCCACCTTCCCGAAACCGACCCCTCCCCCTGGACTTTTTCCCTCCAGCACCCCTCCCTCCTCCCTGAACCCCTACACAAATCATCCTCCCCCTACCCCCTCCCATCACCTCTCTTCTTAAACATGTATCTCTCTCTCCCCTTCCTCTGCGCCCCTCAACACCCCTCCCTTCACCCCACCCACGCACACCTCTCACAGCCTCACCCCTACACTTTCGGCACATCTGCCCACCCCCACCTGACCCTGCCCTCCCCACACCTGCATTCCTCACGTCTGCATTTAACACACTTGTCCTACCTACCTGGAGTCTACCTGGAGGGCATTCCGGGATCAACGCTCCCGCGGTCCGTCCACGACCAGGCCTCTCGGTAGATCAGGGCCTGATCAACCAGGCTGTTACTGCTGCCGCACGTAGTCCAACGTACGAACCACAGCCCGGCTGACCTGGCACCGACTTTAAGTATCTGTCCAGCTCCCTCTTGAAGACAGCCAGGGGTCTATTGGTAATATCCCTTATGCCTGGTGGGAGGCATGTTGAACAGTCTTGGGCCCCAGACACTTATTGTGTTTTCTCTTAGTGTACCAATGGGGTATTTTTGGGGTATTTTGCATCGCCTGCCAAGTCTTTTGCTCTCGTAGGGAGTGATTTATGTGTGCAGATGTTACTGGTGTTACTCCCATGTTGCTTGTGTTGCTGCCATGTAACTGGTGTTACTGCCATGTTACTGGTGTTACTCCCATGTTACTTGTGTTACTGTCATGTTGCTGGTAATACTCCCATGTTACTGGTGTTACTCCCATGTTGCTTGTGTTGCTGCCATGTAACTGGTGTTACTGTCATGTTGCTGGTGTTACTCCCATGTTACTTGTGTTGCTACCATGTTACTGGTGTTGCTCCCATGTTACTGGTGTTACTGCCATGTTGCTGGTGTTACTCCCATGTTACGTGTGTTGCTGCCATGTTACTTGTAATACTCACATGTTACTTGTGTTTCTGGTGTTACTCCTATGTTACTGATGTTGCTAGGCCAGCAGTAACAGCCTGGTTGATCAGGCTCTGATCCAACATGAGGCCTGGTCACAGACCAGGCCTCATGGAACTCTCTCCAGGTAAACTCCATGTAAACCATGTTGCTGAAGTTACTCCCATGTTACTTGTGTTGCTGACATGTTACTGGTGTTACTCCCATATTGCTGGTGTTACTTCCATGTTGCTGGTGTTACTTCCATGTTGCTGGTGTTACTTCCATGTTACTGGTGTTACTTCCATATTGCTGGTGTTACTTCCATGTTGCTGGTGTTACTTCCATTTTGCTGGTGTTACTTCCATGTTGCTGGTGTTACTTCCATGTTGCTGGTGTTACTTCCATGTTGCTGGTGTTACTTCCATGTTGCTGGTGTTACTTCCATGTTTCTGGTGTTACTTCCATGTTTCTGGTGTTACTTCCATGTTCCTGGTGTTACTTCCATGTTTCTGGTGTTACTTCCATGTTTCTGGTGTTACTTCCATGTTGCTGGTGTTACTTCCATGTTGTTGGTGTTACTTCCATGTTGCTCGTGTTACTTCCATGTAGCTGGTGTTACTTCCATGTTGCTGGTGTTACTTCCATGTTGTTGGTGTTACTTCCATGTTGCTGGTGTTACTTCCATGTTGCTGGTGTTACTTCCATGTTGCTGGTGTTACTTCCATGTTGTTGGTGTTACTTCCATGTTGCTTGTGTTACTTCCATGTTACTGGTGTTGCTCCTTAATGTGTAAGTTGCTGAAACACCTGTGTCAACCTTGATGTCCATTGTTTCCCCAGATGAAATATTTAACTTAAAATTCCGGTGATATGTTCGTAGTGATGCCCACTGCCAGATCTTCCACCTTGTATCCTGCCTGCACTGACACGCCTCCCATTCTGTTCTCCACCTCTGGTATGTTTGTATATATGTGTGTGTGTCTTTGTCTGTGTGTGTGTGTACATGAATGTGTAAGTGCGTGTGTGTGTTGGTGTGTATGTATGTATTAATTTGCGTGCGTGTGATTGCGTGTGTGTGAGTGTGTTTGTGTGCAATCACCTATATGTGTTTACAGGGGTTGATTCACTGCTCTTGGCTGCATGTATGTGCATGTACTCACCTATTTGTGGATGGTCTATTCACAGCTCCTGGCCCCACCTTGTGTATGTGTTTGGTGGTAAGCACATCATAGCTGTGACTGTCCCCCCCCTCTTCATTATCCCTCCTGTCTTTCTTCCTCTCCCCCATCTCACCATTACTCTTACATATTCTGTTTCTATGTATTATCTCTATTTTGGATGGGATTATTACATATACCTATGTGTTGTAGTTTGTGTGTGTTTTTGTTGATAGTTTGTGTGTTGATAATGATGGTGTAATTAATTTTATTTATTATTTTTTATCCTTTACTCTTCATTTTTCCACTATCATCTTGCTATACCATGTCTGATTTTTACTCATCTCTCTTCTCTACTCTTCTCTCTCTTTATCTTTTTTTTCTTGCTCTTCTTCTTTTTCTTTTTTCTCTTTTCTTCTTCTTTTTTTCTTTTGTTTTAATATGATTTGTTTCTATCTCCAGCTCACTACACTGTCTTCATCTCATCATTTATCTTCTTCTCTTCTCTCTCTCTTCTCTTCTAATTACAAAATAAATTTGTTACAACTCAGTCATCTACAAACCTTCCTTATCATTATCTTTATTAATCTTTATTGTTATGAAATACAAAAAAAATGAAGAAAAGTATGAATTTTAAGCCGGTTGTTAGGCAGAGATTTTATAGAGGCGATTGTGATTAATGTTCCAGCCAAGAGTCATTCCTGGAATGATGTTCCAGCCAAGAGTCATTCCTGGAATGATGTTCCAGCCAAGAGTCATTCCTGGTATGATGTTCCAGCCAAGAGTCATTCCTGGAATGATGTTCCAGCCAAGTCATTCCTGGAATGATGTTCCAGCCAAGAGTCATTCCTGGAATGATGTTCCAGCCAAGAGTCATTCCTGGAATGATGTTCCAGCCAAGAGTCATTCCTGGAATGATGTTCCAGCCAAGAGTCATTCCTGGAATGATGTTCCAGCCAAGAGTCATTCCTGGAATGATGTTCCAGCCAAAGTCATTTCTGGAAGGATGTTCGGCCAAGATCATTCCTGGAATGATGTTCCATGCAAGAGTCATTCCTGGAATGATGTTGTAGCCAAGATTCATTCCTGGAATGATGTAGCCAAGAGTCATTCCTGGAATGATGTTCAGCCAAGAGTCATTCCTGGAATGATGTTCCGGCCAAGAGTCATTCCTGGAATGATGTTACAGCCAAGAGTCATTCCTGGAATGATGTTGTAGCCAAGAGTCATTTATGGAATGATGTTGTAGCCAAGAGTCATTCTTGGATTGATGTTGTAGCCAAGAGTTATTCCTGGAATGATGTTCCAGCCAGAAGTAATTCCTGGAATGATGTTCCAGGCAAGAGTCATTCCTGGAATGATGTAGCCAAGAGTCATTCCTGGAATGATGTTCCGGCTAAGAGTCATTCCTGGAATGATGTTGTAGCCAAGAGTCATTCCTGGAATGATGTTCCAACCAAGAGTCATTCCTGGAATGATATAGCCAAGAGTCATTCCTGGAAGATGTTCTAGCCAAGAGTCATTCCTGGAATGATGTTCCAGCCAAGAGTCATTCCTGGAATGATGTACCCAAGAGTCATTCCTGGAATGACCTCAGCTGAAGTTATTGAAAAGGTGTACAGCTGCACGTCTTGTAGTACAGCTGCACGTCCTGTGGTACAGCTGCACGTCCTGTGGTACATCTGCACGTCCTGTGGTACAGCTGCACGTCCTGTGTACAGCTGCACGTCCTGTGGTACAGCTGCACGTCCTGTGAGCGTATCTCCGTCCAGAGTGTACTGCTGTTTGTCTCTCTCTCGGTAAGTGCAGCCAGAGTGTACGCTGTTTGATGTCTCTTGTAGTACAGCCAGCGTGTACTGTGCTGTTTGATGTCCTCTCTGTAGTACAGCTGACTTCTGTTATGTCGTCCTGTAGTACAGCTGCAGGTGTACTGCTGGATGTCTCTCTCGTAGTACAGCCAGAGTGTACTTGCTGTTTATGTTATTCTTGTGCTACAACCAGAGTGACAGGGGAAGCTAAATACGATTAATGAAATTGAAAGGAATCCAAAATACTTCTCGTATGACAGATCCTGGACCAAAAAAACACACATCCAGTATCGGCTCTGCTTAAGTAGGATGGACCTTACACTGACAACAGCAAAGTTGTATGTGAAATACTGAAGTCTCAGTATGATTCTGTGTTTAGTGAGCCATTAATCAGACTAAAGGTTGACAATCCGAATGAATTTTTCATTAACGAACCTCAAAAGTCTGTCAAGATCTGCAACTTTTCCTATATAACTCAAACCTCACTCGACGTCTAGAAAGCCGTTGACAACACTCCCATGCACTCTGCCCCAGACCCAGACTTATGGAACTCCATGTTTATCAAGAAGTGCCAGAACCTTTTATCGAGTGTCTTAGTCTATGGAGAGGGAGTCGAGACACGGAGGTCATCCCACACCATTAAAAACAACAGATACAGCGTCACTCCACAAAGGTGGCAACAAAGCAAAGATTTACAGACAGATAGCACTAACCCTCCGCATAAAAATTCTCTGACAGAGTTCTAAGAAGCAAGATCACCAACCAGATGGTTTGGCAACAACTGCAGAGTCCAGGGCAGCATGGATTTAGAGCAGGTCGCTCCTGCTGCTGGACTACTATGATATAATCTTGGATGCACTGGAAAACACACAAGATGAGAGCGAAAGGAATAACTGGAAAAATGGTTAGATGGATCTTTAACTTTCTAACCAATAGAACACAGAGGTAATGGTAAACAGAGCTAAGTCAGAGGCTGCCACTGTGAAATGCTCTGTTCCACAAGGCCCAGTACTCTCCCCTTTCTTTTTCTCATCCTCGTATCTAATATATACATAAACATAAGTAATAACACTGTATCATCCTTTGCAGACGATACCAGAATCTGCACGAGGTGACGTCTACTGAGGACACTGCAAAACTTCACGCTGATATAAGCTAAGTTTTTCAATGGACTGAGGAAAACAATATGACAATAAAGACAAATTTCAGTTACTCCATTATGGAAAGTTTGAGAAAATAAAAGCTAGATCGTAGTATATACGTAACTCTAACTACACAAGAGAGAAACTAGTGTGAAGGACTTAGATATAATGATGTCGTCTCACTTTCATGGATCATTATAGTGTCATTATCACAACCCCGAAGAAAATGAGAGGATGGATAATGAGAACCTTTAATACAAGAGATGCCAAGCTAATGATGATTCTCCTTCAGTCACTTGTTCTCCCTAGACTGGAATAGTGTTGTACTCTAACAGCTCCTCTTAAGGCAAGCGAAATTGCAGACGTGTAAAGTGAACAGAGAACCTTCACTGCACGTATAAGTGAAGTCAAGACTTTAATTACTGGGAAAGTTTGAAGTCCATTGACATTAATTCATTGGAACGCAGATGAGAAAGATACATCATAATTTACACCTAGAAAATCCTAGATCCTAGAGGGACTGGTCTCCAATCTGCACACAAAAATCACTCCCTATAAAAGCAAAATTCTCGACACACGATTCAGAATATCTCCAATAGTGAGAGATACCACAGTAAGTGTAAGGGGACCAAGACATTTCAAAAGCCTCCCATAATTTATAAGGAGGATTATCAATATACCCCTAGCTGTCTTCGAGAGAGAGCTGGATAGGCTCCAAAAGTCAGTTCCTGATCAGTCGAGTTGTGTTCGTTCGCCAGACTACGTGCGACCAGCAGTAACAACTTGGTTTATCATGCCGATCCTGGAGTTCACTGATCACCGTGGGACGTTGGCTTCATCTTCAGGAGTCCGGATCACTTTGGCTTGGCGGACTTGTATGGCCCTGGGATCACTCTTCAGGTACGTTGGCCCTGGGATCACTCTCCAGGTAGATAACCAGAGTGTAGCTGCTGCTTGCTGCCCGTCTTGTGGTTCAGTATTCTGCCCTGAATAGAACCGTAAGGTCCTTCACATGTTTCTTACGTTCTAACAGTTAATCTTCCTGTATTCTGTACACAGTGGCCCTTTTACGTTCTTCATTCTCTCCATATCTGGGCAGATGGAACGTGTCACCACTGAACGTCATGTTATTTTTCCACTGACCGCTGGAAGACTTTCTTTACATTGTCTTGCAATTTTTCCGTGTCTTCCACTGAGGTGATTTTCATGTTTGTTTTAGTATTGTTGACAATGATGATGCGAACCTCTGACGACCTTTTTTTTTTTATCTGCGTCCGCTATGAGGATGGTGTGAGGCTATGGTCAGCCAGCGAGTGATTTTATTTGTGTCTTCTATGAAGATTCGTTGCTGTGGCTAGTGTTCTAATGTGAGTATGCCACCACAGTGCCTGAGTATGCCACCACGGTGCTAGAGTATGCCACCACAGTGCCAGAGTATGCCTCCACGGGAGGAAGGCATCGCCGCCTCCTGGGAATTCACTCCCCTGGCCAGATGAGTAATATGGCCATCAGAAAATGTGGGACCTGGCTGATGGCAACACCGCGGCACCTTTGCATCATGCATACACACCTGGACGGTGTTCACATGCTTCCCTCTGACACCGGCATCGGCTTCCTCAACAATGCCACCTCCGTTACTTCGAGAATTCTTGCCCCTTCTGAGTGCCCATGTTGGTCGATGTTCCTGATTTCTGACACGAAGGAAGCCCTGATGGGTGTGAGATGTCAGCGGGGAAAAATGGGAATGGGTGTGCTGGGAGGAATGAGTTCGAACACGTGGTGAACCTGTCCGAGGGAGTGGGAGAGTCTGTTGGGGTTTGGTTGGCGAGGGGAGATTGGCTTGCTCCCGAAGCCCCCCAAACGACTTCGCCATAAGTCTCCCTTGGGTGTCGTCGAGGGCTTCTTCGACGACTGCTTGTGTGTCATTTTAATGTGAGAAGAGAGAGTGGCAGCGGCTGGAGGAGGAGTAAGTCCTGGCTGCTTGACACTGCTCTGTGAGCCAGGATGTGCGTCGAGGATCGAAAGTGTTGGCCGACAGATGTCGGGCACTTGCGCAGACTCCCACTTCCTCCTCTTCTCCTGCACTGAAGGGGGCACAAACCGGAGCCCCCTTGCTCTCCTGCCTCATCTCTTGTGTGCTAATGCGTGATAACGAGCGTGAAGGAGCGTGAGGAAGCGCCGGAGAGGCCAAGAAACGGGAGGTAACGAGAGAATGATGGCGGGCGTGAGGTGCTGGCCTGTGAGGTGAGACAAACGCCTCAACCTCCCTCCCTCCCCAACAACAGTATTACAACCAGTATTAACCCAAGAAAACAAAGTATTACCGCGGGAAAAAGGCAGTATTAGAGAAGAAAGGAGCAGTATTACCAGGACAAGCGAGAATATTGACCTAGGGAGGGTTGTTTGAGTGATGGTTGCGCTGTGGTACTATCTGATAGTGGGCGTCGACTTGCTTCTGCTTCTCTTCTTTATTTGACCTGTGCCAAGCAGTGACCACCATCGCTGGTGCCACGACCCTGGCACAGCTCCTCGTACACCTTTCTGCTCCTCCTCCACGCTTCAGTCACCTCAAGAAACGGACATTGTCTTGGATATTGCAGCGGCCTGACCGCCCCAGGATGCCCCGTAAAAAAGTAGGTCCTCTTGCAAGTTGTCCTAATTTCTAGCTTTAAATTAGCATATATAACCCTTGTTTTGATACTAATGGCCACCTTTGAGTGTGTATTCAACGTCTAATTATATTTCATATCGGTAATTGCCTCGTTAGAGGTTACGTGAGGGAGATTCCAGGGAGATAAAGACTATCCTCAGAGGGGATCGAAGCGAGAGATCGTGGCGGCCGTGCCGAGATAAAAACCCATTTTCTTTGGTTTCCGACGCTGCCTGGCCAGCCAATCAGAGAGCAGCATGTTCCCCCCCCCACCATACCTGGCACTCAGAACCACGTTGCCTATGTCGCTATATTGTAACCCAAACCCAAACCCAAGCCATCGTACAGATGACTTCAACTAACCACCAGTTAGTAACCCGAACCCAACCTTGAAGCACCCACGTTCATTTTACAGTTCTATAATAACTCAGTGTAGCTTTAAGCCTTCATTCATTTAAGACTCATCTTGCCACTACATAGTAACCCAAACCCAGTCTTAAGCCCGCGTGCAAGTTAGACTCATTTTCATCTCTTTGTCCACAAAAATTCTATATTTTTTCTTCTTTTTCCGATATTTACAAAATTCTTTCTATTCACAAGATCACCGCTTAAACACGTGATTAAGAATAATTAGTAATAATAATGATAGTATAAAATTATTATTATTATTATTATTATTATTATTATTATTATTATTATTATTATTATTATTATTATTATTATTATTATTATTATTATTATTATTATTATTATTATTATTATTATTATTATTATTATTATTATTATTATTAAAGATGAAGGCTTGCTTCAGAAGGACTAATGATAATTAACGCGGTAATTCAGCATCATTTACTGAGAGGTGAAGCTGTCTGGCGTCACGCCAGACCTAGCTGTCATTACTGCAGTAATTACCATCCATTTGTAGCCTGAGTTAGGATAATGCAGCTTGGCGCTGGTCTCGTTATTACTGGCACCTCTCATACTATCGACTCCCACCTGTGCTGGCACCCCTCCCCACCATGGAACCCTCACCTACAGCCCGTGATGTCCCCCTGCCTCCCTCTCCCCCCTAACACCTTCACTCTCACCACCACTGACATCCCCCTTCCCCTTCCTGGCCTCTCACCCACTAGCGTACTCCATGTTGATAGCCATTAAGGCAAGTTGTAGATGGGCCCCGTGAACACGGAGACCTGGTCTGGGACCAGGTTTCGGGGGCGGTGACCCCCCCTACATCGTCTTGGGGTAACCAGGCAAGTGGCGCTGAAAGCAGAGCGCACTAACCTCTTCGTTCAAGTGGTCAATATTTAATAGAGCGTGTAAAGGGGCCGAAGTTCAAAAGTGGATTGTAAGTGTAGCAGAGTGTCATGGTGGCTACAGTGGTGAAGAGAAGCACGTTTCTCTCGTTGCTTTGCAACGTTTTGATTGTTAATGCAGTATTTAATGCCCGAAATTTCTACCTTACTTATAGTTAAAATTAACTAAAATGTTAATACAATAAGAACACGAATTGAGTGCGTTGTATTTGTTTAAAATCCACTTTGTTCTGTGGCTACATTAACACACACACACACACACACACACACACCTCACACACACACACAGATACACACAAGCACAAAAGACAGACACACACACACAACACAAAAGGAAGTTGAAGATCAGATGAGGACAGAGGGACAAAGAAGATGTTCCAGAGTTGCAGAAGGGAAAAGTTGAAGATGTCAGTGAGTCAGGTGATGTTAGGAATATTTTCAGAAAAGTTGTGGGAAATAATAGTCTGATAGGAGCTGGGAGAGTATATACATAGCTTGACAAGTGAAGAGCTAGGGAGCCAGAGCTATGAATCGACCCGTGCAGAGATTAGGAGGTAGAACACACCGCAACCACAATTAAGATACAACCTGCACACGACACCAACAAAATTGTGTCTAATCGACATGTGCCTAGGACAAAATGGTAACTAACACTCACACACACACACACACACACACACTACATACATATATATATATATATATATATATATATATATTATATTTTTATTAACACATCGGCCGTTTCCCACCAAGGCAGGGTGGCCCGACAAAGAAAAACTTTCACCATCATTCACTTCATCACTATCTTGCCAGAGGCGTGCTTACACTACAGCTACAAAACTGCAACATTAACACCCCTCCTTCAGAGTGCCGGCACTGTACTTCCCATCTCCAGGAATCAAGTCCGGTCTGCCGGTTTCCTGAAACCCTTCATAAATATTACCTTGCTTACACTCCAACAGCACGTCAAGTCCTAAAAACCATTTGTCTCCATTCGCTCCCATCTAACACATTCACGCACGCTTGCTGGAAGTCCAAGCCCTCGCACACAAAACCTCCTTTACCCCCCTCCCTCGACCTTCCCTAGGCCGACCCCTACCCCGCCTTCCCTCCATTACAGATTTATACACTCTCGAAGTCATTCTTTTTCGTTCCATTCTCTCTACATGTCTGAACCACTCAACAACCCCTCCTCCGCCCTCTGGATAATAGTTTTGGTAATCCCACTTCCTCCTAATCTCCAAACTCGGAATTCTCTGCATATTCAACCACACATTGACCTCAACATGACATCTCACTGCCTCCAGCCTTCTCCTTGTTAAAACATTCACAACCCATGTCTCACACCCATACAAGAGTGTTGGTATAACTATACTCTCATACATTCCCCTCTTTGCTTTCATGGATAAAGTTCTCTGTCTCCACAAGCTCCTCAGTGCACCACTCACCTTTTTTCCCTCGTTAATTCTATGATTCACCTCATCCTTCATAGACCCATCTGCTGACACATCCACTCCTAAATATCTGAACACATTCACCTCCTCCATACTCTCTCCCTCCAATCTGATATCCAATCTTCCATTATCTAATTTTCTTGTTATCCTCATCACCTTACAAAGAACATAAGAAAGGAGGAACACTGCAGCAGGCCTGTTGGCCCATACTAGGCAGGTCCTTCACAATCCATCCCACTAACAGAATATTTGCTCAACCCAATTTTCAAAGGAAGGAAAGAAAATTGTTCTTGTTGGGGATAGTCAGATTAGGTACATGGATAGGGCCTTCTGCTTGAAAGATAGAAGTAGGAGACAGAGGGTTTGCTTTCCTGGGGCTGGGATGGAGGATATTGTTAGCCATCTGGACGACATCATGAGAGGTAATGGGAGCAATCCTATTATCTGTCTCAGTGCTGGAGGCAACGATGTTGGCAGACGTAGGAGTGAGGACCTGACTAGCAGGTATAGGTCAGCAATAGACAAAATTAGGAAGAAGGGTGGGAACCCTGTCATATGTGGAATTTTGCCAAGGAGAGGAGTTGGAAATGAATGGTTGTCCAGGGCAATTGGTGTTAATTGCTGGCTGAACAAATACTGTAAGGAAAATGCATTAACATTCATTGACAACTGGGACCTCTTCTATGGCAGAAATGACATGTATGCCAGGAATGGGGTTCACTTATCTAGGTCTGGGGTGGGGGCACTGGCAACTGCAGTGGAGGGAGCTGTTAGGTCTTTAAACTAGAAAAAGTTAGTGGTATGGGTTATGGGGGAAAAACAGTGAAGTCCCAGTGTAGTAATATTATGAATTCTAGGAGAACTAGTAATAGGCAGAATAAGGTGGATATTGGAAAGTCAGTGGCACTAGGTGACAAGAACAGTAATAGGTACAGTGGAAAAAACAGAAATGAGCAGGAACGGTAAAGAGAAAGGTGGGTCTTTATATGTATTTTACACTAATAGTCGTAGTGCTAGAAATAAGATGGACGAGTTGAGATTAGTTGCTAGTACGGGTAATATTGATGTTTTTGCAATAACTGAGACGTGGTTTAATATGAAAAATCGGGACATGCCTGCTGAATGTCACATCAAGGGTTTTAAATTGTTCCAAGTAGACAGAAGTATCGGGAAGGGGGGTGATGTGGCAAAAAACGGGCATAAAGTCTGAAATAACACATACAGAGTCTGTCTGGATAGAATTTTCAGAGGGGTGTGAAAAATTAATTTTAGGCGTGATTTACCGTCCTCCAAACTTAGATAGGGAACAAGGGAGACTACTCTGGGAGGAAACTGTTAAGGCCACAAGGCACGATAACGTAGTAATTCTAGGGGACTATAACTTTAGTCAGATTGATTGGAATTTCTTGACAGAATTTAGAATCTAACGACTTTTTAGAGGTAGTTCAGGATTGTTTTTGAAGCAGTTTGTGACAGAACTACAGGAAATAACCTACTTGACGTGATTCTGGCAAACAAGGAATCCCTTGTTAATAATTTAGAAATTACAGAGGTACTCGGCACAAGCGACCACAACATTGAATGGATGTATGATAGAAGGGATAATTCAGTAACAGTCCCAGACTTTCGCTTAGCAGATTATAATGGGCTTAGAGAACACTTATCAACTCTGGACTGGGGTAACGAAGAGAGCTATCAATATGACAGTTTTTTAACACTATACAGGCTGCCCAAAGAACATTTATCCCATATAAAGAAATTAGATAAAGTAGAAATGACCCAAAATGGATGAATAATAGGTTCAAATATCTTTTAGGGCAGAAGAAAGAATTTATAGGCATAAATAGAGGTGGGGGTCATCTTATAAATCAGTATACCGACATTAAGTGGGACGTTAAAAAGGGTATAAGAAAAGCTAACTGGACTATGAAATTAAAGTTGCTAGGGATTCAAAAACTAACCCAAAAGTTTTTCCAGGTTTATAGAACAAAAGTTAGGGATAAGATAGGTCCCTTAAAAATAACTCTGGGCATCTTACTTACAAGGAGAATGATATGTGCTCTATTTTTAATAATTATTTCTCTCGGTTTTCACACAGGAAGACATTAATAATATCCCAGTAATTAATTTTTATAGTGGTCTGAAGAGATAAATTATGTAATATCACAGTCACTACAAATGGTTATGAAACAAGTAGACCGACTGAAACAAAATAAATCGCGGGTCCTGATGAGCTTTTTGCAAGGGTTCTTAAGGAATGCAAAATGGAACTCTGTGAACCAATATCTAACATTTTTAATTTATCTCTTCAAACAGCTGTAGTGTCTGATATGTGGAAGATGGCTAATGTAATTCCTATTTTTAAAGCAGGGGACAAGTCACTACCGTCAAATTACCGCCCAATAAGCCTTACCTCAATTGTAGGCAAATTACTAGAGTCAATTATAGCTGATATTATTAGAAGCCATCTAGATAACCATAATTTGATTAATGATACTCAGCATGGATTCACGAGGGGCCGTTCCTGCCTATCAAATTTATTAACCTTCTTCACTAAAGCTTTTGAGGCTGTTGATCACGATAAAGAATTCGATATTGTTTATTTAGACTTTAGTAAGGCTTTTGATAGAGTACCGCACCAGAGACTGTTAAAGAAAGTGGCAGCTCATGGCATTGGGGAAAAAGTCCTGTCATGGATCGAGTCATGGCTCACCAATAGGAAGCAGAGTGTGCATAAATGGGGTTAAATCCGAGTGGGGACTTGTAACATGTGGTGTTCCACAGGGATCAGTCTTAGGCCCGTTGTTATTTATAATATATATCAATGACCTTGACGAGGAATTACTAGTGACATGAGCAAATTCGCCGACGACACGAAGATAGGTAGGATAATTGATTCAAACATAGATGTCATAGAACTTCAGGAAGATTTAGACAAACTTAATTCGTGGTCAGAAAAGTGGCAGATGCAGTTCAATGTAGATAAATGCAAAGTTCTGAAGCTCGGGATCCATAACCAAGCACTTATAAGTTAAATAACGTAGAACTTAGCCATACAGATTGCGAGAAGGACTTGGGGTGATGGTAAGCAGCAACCTTAAATCAAGACAGCAGTGTTAAGCGTACGTAATAAGGCAAATAGATTACTGGGATTTATATCAAGAAGTGTAAGCAACAGAAGTCCAGAGGTTATATTACAGCTTTTATACATCATTAGTAAGGCCTCACCTAGATTACGCAGCTCAGTTCTGGTCTCCATATTACAGAATGGACATAAATTCATTAGAAAACATTCAGCGTAGAATGACTAAATTAATACATAGCATTAGAAATTTTTCCTTACGAAGAAAGATTGAAGACCCTTAAATTACATTCACTTGTAAGACATAGAATGAGGGGAGACATGATCGAGGTATACAAGTGGAAAATGGGTATTAACAAAGGGGATATAAATAAGGTCTTGAGGATATCTCTAGAAGAGAGAACCCGCAATAATGGATTCAAGTTAGATAAGTTTAGATTTAGAAAGGATATAGGAAAGTATTAGTTTGGAAATAGGGTAGTTGATGAGTGGAACAGTCTGCCTAGTAGGGTTATTGAAGCTAGGACCATGGGTAGTTTCAAATTTAGGTTGGATAAATTCATGAGTGAGAGGGGTTGGATTTGAGTGGGACTCGCACATGAGTAAATAGAATTATCAAAGCATTGAAAATTGGGTTGAGCAAATATTTTGTTAGTGGGACGGATTGTGAAGGACCTGCCTAGTATGGGCCAACAGGCCTGCTGCAGTGTCCCTCCTTTCTTATGTTCTTATGTTCTTATGGAGGGCTAGTGTCTCCTCACTCCATCACAGAGGCTCCCTGCCCAGAGACCTGCTTCTCTCTTACCTCACCTAATGACTTTGTTTTTCATCTCTCGCCTCCTGTCTACCACTAACCTAACGTATATTTCTCATTTTCATCATTTAACTGGTTACTGAACCTGGCTTCTAGCACCTTCTTGCACATGACTTAACTGTGTTATCAAAGCTTATTCCTTGGGTAGCGTTGAAAATTGTCTGGGCAAATATTTTTGTTAGTGGGTTGGAGTGTGAGCAAGACTTGCCTAGTATGGGCCAGTAGGCCTGCTGCAGTGCTCATTCTTTCTTATGTTCCTATGTTTTTATAAGCTCAACAATTCTCCGGTTTTCCTCTGCTCACTCACTACCATCTGCTTCACCTCATTCATAAGAACATAAGAAATGAAGAGCACTGCAGCAGGCCTACCGGCCTATACAAGGCAGGTTCTTCTCAAACCCAAATCAGCTTAAAGTTCATCTTAATTAGCTCTGTCAACTATTCTTCTTACTAATTTCTGTATTAGAAATGTTCTGACAGCAAATTTTCGAAGTTGAAATCTTGATGTTCAGAGAGAAATGAGCTAATCTCTGCTCAGCATTTCGCAAACACTCCCCAGTGAGGATTTCTGGTGATAGTGGGTCCTCAGGCTCACCCCAGACCACAGTGTGCCTGTGCGTGGGTCCTCAGGCTCACCCCAGACCATAGTGTGCCTGTGCGTGGGTCCTCAGGCTCACCCCAGACCATAGTGTGCCTGTGCGTGGGTCCTCAGGTTCACCCCAGACCATAGTGTGCCTGTGCGTGGGTCCTCAGGCTCACCCCAGACCATAGTGTGCCTGTGCGTGGGTCCTCAGGTTCACCCCAGACCATAGTGTGCCTGTGCGTGGGTCTTCAGGCTCACCCCAGACCATAGTGTGCCTGTGCGTGGGTCCTCAGGTTCTCCCCAGACCATAGTGTGCCTGTGCGTGGGTCCTCAGGCTCACCCCAGACCACAGTGTGCCTGTGCGTGGGTCCTCAGGCTCTCCCCAGACCACAGTGTGCCTGTGCGTGGGTCCTCAGGTTCTCCCAGACCATAGTGTGCCTGTGCGTGGGTCCTCAGGTTCTCCCCAGACCATAGTGTGCCTGTGCGTGGGTCCTCAGGCTCACCCCAGACACAGTGTGCCTGTGCGTGGGTCCTCAGGTTCTCCCAGACCTAGTGTGCCTGTGCTGGGTCCTCAGGCTCACCCCAGACCACAGTGTGCCTGTGCGTGGGTCCTCAGGCTCACCCCAGACCACAGTGTGCCTGTGCGTGGGTCCTCAGGCTCACCCCAGACCATAGTGTGCCTGTGCGTGGGTCCTCAGGCTCACCCCAGACCACAGTGTGCCTGTGCGTGGGTCCTCAGGTTCTCCCAGACACAGTGTGCCTGTGCGTGGGTCCTCAGGCTCACCCCAGACCATAGTGTGCCTGTGCGTGGGTCCTCAGGGTCACCCCAGACCATAGTGTGCCTGTGCGTGGGTCCTCAGGCTCACCCCAGACCATAGTGTGCCTGTGCGTGGGTCCTCAGGTTCTCCCCAGACCATAGTGTGCCTGTGCGTGGGTCCTCAGGCTCACCCCAGACCACAGTGTTGCCTGTGCGTGGGTCCTCAGGCTCACCCCAGACCCAGTGTGCCTGTGCGTGGGTCCCCAGGTTCTCCCCAGACCATAGTGTGCCTGTGCGTGGGTCCTCAGGTTTCTCCCAGACCATAGTGTGCCTGTGCGTGGGTCCTCAGGCTCACCCCAGACCACAGTGTGCCTGTGCGTGGGTCCTCAGGTTCTCCCCCGACCATAGTGTGCCTGTGCGTGGGTCCTCAGGCTCACCCCAGACCACAGTGTGCCTGTGCGTGGGTCCCAGGCTCACCCCAGACCACAGTGTGCCTGTGCGTGGGTCCTCAGGCTCACCCCAGACCATGTGTGCCTGTTTCGTGGGTCCTCAGGCTCACCCCCGACCACAGTGTGCCTGTGCGTGGGTCCTCAGGTTCTCCCCAGACCACAGTGTGCCTGTGCGTGGGTCCTCAGGTTCTCCCAGACCACAGTGTGCCTGTGCGTGGGTCCTCAGGTTCTCCCCAGACCATAGTGTGCCTGTGCGTGGGTCCTCAGGTTCTCCCCCGACCATAGTGTGCCTGTGCGTGGGTCCTCAGGTTCTCCCCAGACCATAGTGTGCCTGTGCGTGGGTCCTCAGGTTCTCCCCAGACCATAGTGTGCCTGTGCGTGGGTCCTCAGGTTCTCCCCAGACCATAGTGTGCCTGTGCGTGGGTCCTCAGGCTCACCCCAGACCATAGTGTGCCTGTGCGTGGGTCCTCAGGTTCTCCCCAGACCATAGTGTGCCTGTGCGTGGGTCCTCAGGTTCTCCCCAGACCATAGTGTGCTGTGCGTGGGTCCTCGGTTCTCCCCAGACCATAGTGTGCCTGTGCGTGGGTCCTCCAGGTTCTCCCCAGACCATAGTGTGCCTGTGCGTGGGTCCTCAGGCTCACCCCAGACCCGTGTGCCTGTGCGTGGGTCCTCAGGTTCTCCCAGACCACAGTGTGCTGTGCGTGGGTCCTCAGGTTCTCCCCAGACCACAGTGTGCCTGTGCGTGGGTCCTCAGGTTCTCCCAGACCACAGTGTGCCTGTGCGTGGGTCCTCAGGTTCTCCCAGACCATAGTGTGCCTGTGCGTGGGTCCTCAGGTTCTCCCAGACCATAGTGTGCCTGTGCGTGGGTCCTCAGGTTCTCCCCAGACCATAGTGTGCCTGTGCGTGGGTCCTCAGGTTCTCCCCAGACCATAGTGTGCCTGTGCGTGGGTCCTCGGTTCTCCCAGACCATAGTGTGCCTGTGCGTGGGTCCTCAGGCTCACCCCAGACCACAGTGTGCCTGTGCGTGGGTCCTCAGGTTCTCCCCAGACCACAGTGTGCCTGTGCGTGGGTCCTCAGGTTCTCCCCAGACCATAGTGTGCCTGTGCGTGGGTCCTCAGGTTCTCCCCAGACCATAGTGTGCCTGCGTGGGTCCTCAGGTTCTCCCAGACCATAGTGTGCCTGTGCGTGGGTCCTCAGGCTCCACCCCAGACCACAGTGTGCCTGTGCGTGGGTCCTCAGGTTCTCCCCAGACCACAGTGTGCCTGTGCGTGGGTCCTCAGGTTCTCCCAGACCACAGTGTGCCTGTGCGTGGGTCCTCAGGTTCTCCCAGACCACAGTGTGCCTGTGCGTGGGTCCTCAGGTTCTCCCCAGACCATAGTGTGCCTGTGCGTGGGTCCTCAGGTTCTCCCCAGACCATAGTGTGCCTGTGCGTGGGTCCTCAGGTTCTCCCAGACCATAGTGTGCCTGTGCGTGGGTCCCTCAGGTTCTCCCAGACCATAGTGTGCCTGTGCGTGGGTCCTCAGGCTCACCCCAGACCACAGTGTGCCTGTGCGTGGGTCCTCAGGTTCTCCCCAGACCATAGTGTGCCTGTGCGTGGGTCCTCAGGTTCTCCCCAGACCATAGTGTGCCTGTGCGTGTGTGTTTTTATGTATGTAAATATGTATATATTTATGCACTAATAGATTTGTGTGTGTGTGTGTGTGTGTGTATATAAACTTAAGGTAATTCGTAATGACAGATTGTCAGTGAATAAACAGAAGAATAGACGGGGACTGGAACCATAGTCCCTGCGAGTAGCAGACCCATAGCTTTGTGTATTAGGGATGTGCTGAAGTATCGGTAGATTTAGAAAAACACGTAAGCAAACACTATGACATATTTATTAGAAGACGTTTCGGTCCTGGGACCTTGATCACTTCTAACATAGAGAGGTTGAAACATATTATATGTAGGTGGAGAGTGAGGTGTGAGTGACGCTGGTGACCTGAAGAATGACATGAGATCATGTGACACCTGTGTTGCTGGGTTGGTGGTGCTTCGCTTGCTTGAGTATCATGTATAATGTTTTACAAATTTTGTGGTTTCCAGTGTTACGTTCTATTGTGTCTTTGACGGCGATTAGCGAGGCTTCTAGACACCGTCGGCGTCTGAGGTCTGGTTCGGTAAGAACGAGTTGTGCCTCATCCCAATTCATCAGATGCCCCGTGGAGTCTCTGTGGAGGACACAGACGTACCTTAAATATGTCCTAGTGTTTCATTACTTGTTTTTTTGAACCAACTTGTTGGTATTTATTACCAAGGTTTATACCATCGGTATCGGTATCGGCGGGTAACGGCCATTTTTATGGTATTGATACCAGTTAAAAAACAACCGATACCTTTTAAACTATTAATATTACATGTGTGCTTAAATGTGTTTGCATGTGTCTGGGAAAATTGCCTAGGATGGATACGAACCCATGGTCTTACATCACCTGTACAGTACTACACCACTGCCACACAGACTCATCACAGAAGAACCTTGGATGGAGACGTTGTGTGTTGTGAACCTCGACAACACTCGCTGGAGAAGGTTTATATTGTTACGCCAGATTGAACCTTAGATTTTGAAAAGAACCTCGAAGCAATATATTTTTCACCTGAATTGTTGCAAATGATGAATGTGATCATAGTTGTTTGAGCCAGAGACAAAAGTGATGGCTCATCAGTACACCTCAAACAACCCTGGCGAATGTATATATATATATATATATATATATATATATATATATATATATATATATATATATATATATATATATATATATATATATATATATATATATATATATTATATAATCATTTCCTAGTAAAAGTAGGCCTTAGACAGGGATGTGTGATGTCACCATGGTTGTTCAATATATTCATAGATGGAGTTGTAAGAGAAGTGAATGCTTGGGTGTTGGCAAGAGGTGTGGGGTTAAAATATAAAGAATCTAACACAAAGTGGAGTTGTCACAGTTGCTCTTTGCTGATGACACTGTGCTTTTGGGAGATTTTGAAGAGAAGTTGCAGAGGTTGGTGGATGAGTTTGGTAGGGTATGTAAAACAAGAAAATTAAAAGTGAATATAGGAAATAGTAAAGTGATGAGGATAAAAAATGGGTAACGAAAGATTAGATATCAGATTGGAGGGAGAGAGTATGGAGGAGGTGAATGTATTCAGATATTTAGGAGTGGATGTGTCAGCAGATGGGTCTATGAAGGATGAAGTGAATCATAGAATTGATGAGGCGAAAAAGGTGAGTGGTGCACTTCGGAGTCTGTGGAGACAAAGAACTTTGTCCATTGAAGTTAAGAGGGGAATGTATGAGAGTATAGTTATTCCAACACTTTTATATGGGTGTGAAGCATGGGTGATGAATGTTGCAACAAGGAGAAGGCTGGAGGGAGTGGAGATGTTGTGTCTGAGGGCAATGTGTTGTGTGCATATAATGCAGAGAATTCGTAGTTTGTAAATTAGGAGGAGGTGTGGGATTACCAAAACTATAATCCAGAGGGCTAAGGACGGGTTGTTGAGGTGGTTCGGACATGTAGAGAGGATGAAACGAAATAGAATGGCTTTGAGAGTGTATAAATCTGTAGTGGAAGAAAGACGGGGTAGAGGTCGGCCTAGGAAAGGTTGGAGGGAGGGGGTAAAGGAGGTTTTGTGTGCGAGGGGCTTGGACTTCCAACAAGCATGCGTGAGCGTGTTAGATAGGAGCGAATGGAGACAAATGGTTTTTAGGACTTGACGTGCTGTTGGAGTGTGAGCAAGGTAATATTTATGAAGGGATTCAGGGAAACTTTCAGGCCTGACTTGAGTCCTGGAGATGGAAAGTACAGTGTCTGCACTTTGAAGGAGGGATGTTAATGTTCCGCTCCTCTGGCAAGACAGTGATGGAGTGAATGATGGTGAAAGTTTTTTCGGGCCACTCTGCTTTGGTGGGAAACGACCGATGTGTTAATAAACAAATATATATATATATATATATATATATATATATTTATGTCGTGCCGATTAGGTAAAACTTGCGATTTTGGCTTAAATAGCAACGCTCACCTTGCCATATAAGACAAGTGAAAATTTGTGTATGCAATAATTTCGCCAAAATCATTCTGAACATAACGAAAAAAATATATTTCATTGTGTTTGTTTATTATTAAATTAATGTTAACGTATCTAAAATATATTTAGTTGGGTTAGGCTAAATTAAATTGCGCTTGTTGTAATAAGGTTAGATAGGTTCTCAAAGTTTCTCTTGGTACAAAATTATAAATTCTGACATTAACATAAATGAAAAAAAAATATATCTTTAAACGTATAAGAGAAAATTTTAGAAAGGACTTAATTTTAGATGAGTTCTTGCTAATTGACCAGTTTTACCTAATCGGCACGACATATATATATATATATATATATATATATATATATATATATATATATATATATATATATATATATAAGCTCTAACTCACTCAGGCTCAGAGCTTGTAAATATTAACATATTTCCACCTGCTCTCCATGCTTGATATCGCCGCCTCTTGTCTATCGTCAGCTTTTAACAACTCCTGGAAGTGTTTTCTCCCTCTTGTTAGTGTCTCCAGCTTCCTATGGAACATCTTCCTCCTCTTCATTTTAAGTGGCAGGTCAAGTTGCTTCCTGACTTTCTGAATTTACTCTCTCCAAAACTCTTATTTTTAACAAGATCTTCTTTTAAACACTCACTCATTATCTCTCTGCTTCTCTTTTTGCCTTCCCTCACCACTAGTTTTATCACATTTTTTTTGTCTCTATATACTCCACCCTCCGTTTATCACTTATTATAAAAACCTTTATGCTAACTTTTTCTCCCTTGCCTCCCTTTTTATCTAATCATTCCACCAATCACTAATCTTCCCACCTGCACCCACCCACTTATAAAACTTTTGTTGCCCACTTCAACACTGTATTCAGGAGTCTACCACATACATCTTCAATCTCCGCCCAATTAACTGTAATCTTTCTACCCCAACGTTCTATAAACAGTTGATTATAACTCCCTTTTACTTACTCTTTTTTTTAAGTTTTACCTACAGTTACCATTCTCCAGTTACCATTCTCCTCTTACTCTCACTGTAGCTTTCACTGGTCTGACATAGCAGTTTCCCCTATAAAAACATGCACATCTAGAAGTCTACCCTTCGACGTTTTATCTACCAATATACATTCTAGCAGATTGTTATCATTGCACACGATATCATATTTCATACCTTCATTTCGCCTATTTTTCTAAAAATATGTATTACCTATTACCAAACCTCTTTTTATATGTAGATCAGGTAGGGGCACTGTCTTTATCCCTCACCCTTCAGGCAGGGGCACTGTCTTTATCCCTCACCCTTCAGGCAGGGGCACTGTCTTTATCCCTCACCCTTCAGGCAGGGGCACTGTCTTTATCCCTCACCCTTCAGGAAGGGACACTGTCTTTATCCTCACCCTTCAGACAGGGTCACTGTCTTTATCCCTCACCTTTCAAGCAGGGACACTGTCTTTATCCCTCACCCTTCATTCATGGGCACTGTCTTTATCCCTCACCCTTCAGGCAGGGACACTGTCTTTATCCCTCACCCTTCAGGCAGGGACACTGTCTTTATCCCTCACCCTTCATTCAGGGGCACTGTCTTTATCCCTCACCCTTCAGGCAGGGGCACTGTCTTTATCCCTCACCCTTCAGGCAGGGACAGTGTCTTTATCCCTCACCCTTCAGGCAGGGTCACTGACTTTATCCCTCACCCTTCAGGCAGGGGCACTGTCTTTATCCCTCACCCTTCAGGCAGGGGCACTGTCTTTATCCCTCACCCTTCAGGCAGGGGCACTGTCTTTATCCCTCACCCTTCAGACAGGGTCACTGTTTTTATCCCTCACCCTTCAGGCAGGGGCACTGTCTTTATCCCTCACCCTTCAGACAGGGTCACTGTCTTTATCCTCACCTTTCAAGCAGGGACACTGTCTTTATCCCTCACCCTTCATTCAGGGGCACTGTCTTTATCCCTCACCCTTCAGGCAGGGACACTGTCTTTATCCCTCACCCTTCAGGCAGGGACACTGTCTTTATTCCTCACCCTTCATGCAGGGGCACTGTCTTTATCCCTCACCCTTCAGGCAGGGGCACTGTCTTTATCCCTCACCCTTCAGACAGGGTCACTGTCTTTATCCCTCACCCTTCAGGCAGGGGCACTTTCTTTATCCCTCACCCTTCAGGCAGGGGCACTGTCTTTATCCCTCACCCTTCAGGCAGGGGCACTGTCTTTATCCCTCACCCTTCATGCAGGGGCACTGTCTTTATCCCTCACCCTTCAGGCAGGGGCACTGTCTTTATCCTCACCCTTCAGACAGGGTCACTGTCTTTATCCCTCACCCTTCAGGCAGGGGCACTGTCTTTATCCCTCACCCTTCAGGCAGGGGCACTGTCTTTATCCCTCACCCTTCATGCAGGGGCACTGTCTTTATCCCTCACCCTTCAGGCAGGGGGCACTGTCTTTATCCCTCACCCTTCAGGCAGGGGCACTGTCTTTATCCCTCACCCTTCAGGCAGGGGCACTGTCTTTATCCCTCACCCTTCATGCAGGGGCACTGTCTTTATCCCTCACCCTTCAGGCATGGGCACTGTCTTTATCCCTCACCCTTCAGGCAGGGACACTGTCTTATCCCTCACCCTTCATGCAGGGACACTGTCTTTATCCCTCACCCTTCAGGCAGGGACACTGTCTTTATCCTCACCCTTCAGGCAGGGGCACTGTCTTTATCCCTCACCCTTCAGGCAGGGGCACTGTCTTTATCCCTCACCCTTCAGGCAGGGGCACTGTCTTTATCCCTCACCCTTCAGGCAGGGGCACTGTCTTTATCCTCACCCTTCAGACAGGGTCACTGTCTTTATCCCTCACCCTTCAGGCAGGGGCACTGTCTTTATCCCTCACCCTTCAGGCAGGGGCACTGTCTTTATCCCTCACCCTTCATGCAGGGGCACTGTCTTTATCCCTCACCCTTCAGGCAGGGGCACTGTCTTTATCCCTCACCCTTCAGGCAGGGGCACTGTCTTTATCCCTCACCCTTCAGGCAGGGCACTGTCTTTATCCCTCACCCTTCATGCAGGGCACTGTCTTTATCCCTCACCCTTCAGGCAGGGGCACTGTCTTTATCCCTCACCCTTCAGGCAGGGACACTGTCTTTATCCCTCACCCTTCATGCAGGGACACTGTCTTTATCCCTCACCCTTCAGGCAGGAACACTGTCTTTATCCCTCACCCTTCAGGCAGGGCACTGTCTTTATCCCTTACCCTCAGGCAGGGCACTGTCTTTATCCTCACCCTTCAGGGAGGGCACTGTCTTTATCCCTCACCCTTCAGGCAGGGGCACTGTCTTTATCCCTCACCCTTCAGGCAGGGGCACTGTCTTTATCCCTCACCCTTCAGGCAGGGGCACTGTCTTTATCCCTCACCCTTCAGGCAGGGGCACTGTCTTTATCCCTCACCCTTCAGGCAGGGGCACTGTCTTTATCCCTCACCCTTCAGGCAGGGGCACTGTCTTTATCCCTCACCCTTCAGGCAGGGGCACTGTCTTTATCCCTCACCCTGACACACCAGACTCACCTCCTGTACTGGGTAAACTCCTCAGTAAGAGATGACACGCATTACTTACCAGTTATATTACGTGTTTAGGAGACAAGTCCTGCAATCCTGCCAGAGCAGCTTCTGTCACACTCATTTGCTAAGACCGTAGTAGACAGGCAAGTTCGCAAGCACACACACACACCACATTCACAAAATTATAAACGACAACCAGCACGGATTCATGGAAGGCAAATCCCGTGTCACAAACCTTCTGGAGTTTTATGACAAGGTAACAGAAGTAAGACACGAAAGAGAGGGGTGGGTTGATTGCATTTTCTTGGAGTGCAAGAAGGCCTTCGACAAAGTACCTTACAAGAGATTAGTGCAGAGGTTAGAGGATCAGGCGTGTATAACAAAGGGCACTGCAATGGATCAGAGAATACCTGACAGGGAGGCAACAACGAGTCATGGTACGTGATGAGGTATCACAGTGGGTGCCTGTGACGAGCGGGGTCCCACAGGGGTCAGTCCTAGGACCAGTGCTATTTTTGGTATATGTGAATGACATGACGGAAGGGATAGACTCAGAAGTGTCCCTGTTTGCAGATGATGTGAAGTTAATGAAGAGAATTAAATCAGATGAGGATCAGGCAGGACTACAAAGAGACCTGGACAGGCTGGACACCTGGTCCAGTAACTGGCTTCTTGAGTTTAACCCCGCCAAATGCAAGGTCATGAAGATCGGGGAAGGGCAAAGAAGACCTCAGACAGAGTATAGACTAGGTGGCCAAAGACTGCAAACCTCACTCAAGGAGAAAGATCTTAGGGTGGGTATAATACCGAGCACATCTCCGGAAGCACACATTAACCAGATAACTGCTGCAGCATATGGATGCCTGGCAAACCTGAGAATAGCGTTCTGATACCTCAGTAAGGAATCGTTCAAGACACTGTACACCATGTACGTCAGGCCCATATGCAGCACCAGTTTGGAACCCACACCTGGTCAAGCACGTCAAGAAATTAGAGAAAGTGCAAAGGTTTGCAACAAGGCTAGTTCCAGAGCTAAGGGAAATGTCCCACGAAGAAGGGTTAATGGAAATCGGCCTAACGACACTGGAAGATAGGAGGGTCAGGGAAGACATGATAACGACATACAAAATACTGCGAGGAGTAGATAAGGTGGACAGAGATAGGATGTTCCAGAGATGGGACACAGAAACAAGAGGTCACGATTGGAAGTTGAAGACTTAGATGAGTCACAGGGATGTTAGGAAGTATTTCTTCAGTCATAGAAATGTCTGAAAAGTGACGTAGTGGAGGCAGGAACCATACATAGTTTTAAGACGAGGTTTAATAAAGCTCATGGAGCAGGGAGAGAGAGAGGATCTTCTAGCGGCCAGTGAAGAGGCGGGACCAGGAGCTATGACTCGACCCCTGCAACCACAATTAGGTAAATTCACTCACACACACACATTCTCTCTTTTCTCTCTCTCTCTCTCTCTCTCTCTCTCTCTCTCTCTCTCTCTCTCTCTCTCTCTCTCTCTCTCTCTCTCTCTCTCTCCAACATAGAGACAACACTTAAGATAATTTATATGACACTTTTTTGGCTCAAATATTGGTTGAAATATTTAGGTGAAATAAACTGCAGAATATTTGATACTATGTCGACCTCTAGTCCTTGTTTAAATGTGTTTATCACTGCAGGAGCTGGGGAAGAGGGAAGATATGTTTACGACGTTCAAGATACATAAGGTCTCTGACATGGTAGTGACCAGAATATACTGGGGTATAACAGAGCTTGACCGTCTGATAACAACCAGTGGTATGTCGTGAGAAAAACTGCTTTTGTTTTTGTTGGGGGAAAGGTGGAGGTCCCAGCAGGCAGGAACATGTATGAACAGTCGCACTGTTGTTGTTGCTGCTGGGGTTGCTGGTGCTGATGCTGGGGTTGGTGGTGCTGATGCTGGGGTTGCTGGTGCTGCTGCTGCTTGTGCTGCTACTGCTGCGTGTGCTGCTGCTGGGGTTGCTGGTGCTGATGCTGGGGTTGCTGGTGCTGATGCTGGGGTTGGTGGTGCTGATGCTGGGGTTGCTGGTGCTTCTGCTGGGGTTGCTGATGCTGGGGTTCCTGGTGCTGATGCTGGGGTTGCTGGTGCTGCTGCTGGGGTTGCTGGTGCTGCTGCTGCTGCTTGTGCTGCTGCTTGGGTTGCTGGTGCTGATGCTGGGGTTGCTGGTGCTGATGCTGGGGTTGCTGGTGCTGCTGCTGGGGTTGCTGGTGCTGATGCTGGGGTTGCTGGTGCTGCTGCTTCTGCTTGCTGCTGCTGGGGTTGCTGGTACTGCTGCTGGGGTTGCTGGTGCTGCTGCTTGGGTTGCTGGTGCTGATGCTGGGATCTGGTGCTGATGCTGGGGTTGCTTTGGGGCTGCTGCTGGGGTTGCTGGTGCTGCTGCTGCTTGTGCTGCTGCTGGGTTGCTGGTGCTGATGCTGGGGTTCTGTGCTGATGCTGGGGTTGCTGGTGCTGATGCTGGGGTTGCTGGTGCTGCTGCTGCTGCTGCTGTGCTGCTGCTGCTGCTAGTGTTTCTTCTATTGTTTGTGCGGACCCTGGTGCTATTTTTATTGCTGACACTGTTGTTACTGCTGCTAATGGCACTATCGTTGCTGCTGCTACACGTCAGAGGTGTTACTGTTAACTGTTGCTGCAGTTAATGTTTCTGCTTCTGCCACTGTTAACAGTCTTGCTGCTGTTACTGTTTCTGCCACTGTTAACAATCTTGCTGCTGTTACTGTTGCTGCTGCTGCCACTGTTAACAGTGTTGCTGCTGTTACTGCTGCTGCCACTGTTAACAGTCTTGCTGCTGTTATTGTCTCCACCTCCACAGCCTTCACCACCCTTAGCATCAACAATCCAAATTAATTTTCATCCGCAAATTTTACAACTTTCACAAAGCCTTTGATTCAGTGAGGTCACAATCAGACTAAAAGAAATTTATAATTAATACAGGAATAGAGAAATGTGAGAGTGACTCCAGTACGTGGAAGTAAGAGCCATTAAGAAGGTGGATAATGTTGTGAATTACGTGAGGATCATTATTTAGTGTGGAGCCATTACTGTAGTGTTGTGTTGTGTAGTGTTGCAGTGTTGTGCAGTGCTGCAGTGTTGTGTTGTGCAGTACTGCAGTGTTGTGTTGTGCAGTACTGCAGTGTTGTGTTGTGCAGTGCTGCAGTGTTGTGTTGTGCAGTGCTGCAGTGTTGTGTTGTGCAGCGCTGCAGTGTTGTGTTGTGCAGTACTGCAGTGTTGTGTTGTGCAGTCTGCAGTGTTGTGTTGTAGTCCCAGTGTTGTGTTGTGCAGTCTGCAGTGTTGGGTTGTGCAGTGCTGCAGTGTTGTGTTGTGCAGTGCTGCAGTGTTGGTTGTGCAGTGCTGCAGTGTTGTGTTGTGCAGTCTGCAGTGTTGTGTTGTGCAGTGCTGCAGTGTTGTGTTGTGCAGTGCTTGGGTTGTGCAGTGCTGCAGTGTTGTGTTGTGCAGTGCTGCAGTGTTGTGTTGTGCAGTGCTGCAGTGTTGGTTGTGCAGTGCTGCAGTGTTGTGTTGTTGCAGTGCTGCAGTGTTGTGTGCAGTGCTGGCAGTGTTGTGTTTGCAGTGCTGGAGTGTTGTGTTGTGCAGTGCTGCAGTGTTGTGTTGTGCAGTGCTGCAGTGTTCTGTGTTGTGCAGTTGCAGTGTTGTTGTGCAGTGTGCAGTGTGCTTGCAGTGCTGCAGTGTTTGTTGTGCAGTGCTGCAGTGTTGTGTTGTGCAGTGTGCAGTTGTTGGCAGTGCTCAGTGTTGTGTTGTGCAGTTGCTGTCAGTGCTTCCAGTGTTGCAGTCTTGCATCTGTTGTGTTGTGCAGGCTGCAGTGTTGTGTTGTCAGTGTGCAGTTTGTTGTTGCTGCAGTGTTGACAGCAGTGTTGTGTTGTGTTTAGAGTGCTGCAGTGTTATGTTGTGCAGTGCTCCTGCAGTGTTAGTGTTGTGCAGTGCTGCATGTTGGTTGTGCAGTGCTGCAGTGTTGTGGTCATGTGCAGTGTTGTGAGTCAGTGCTGCAGTGTTGTGTTGTGCAGTGCTGGATGTGTTGTGCAGTTGCAGTGCAGGTGCAGTTTGTGTGGGGCAGTGCTGCAGTGTTGTGTTGTGCAGTGCTGCAGTGTTGTTTGTGCAGTGCTGCAGTGTTGTGTTGTGCAGTGTTGCAGTGTTGTGTTGTGCAGTTGCAGTGTTGTGTTGTGCAGTGCTGCAGTGTTTGTGCAGTGCAGTGTTGGTTGTGCAGTCCAGTTGTGTTGTGCAGTATGCAGTGTTGTGTTGTGCAGTATGCAGTGTTGTGTTGTGCAGTGCTGGAGTTTTGGGTTGTGCAGTGCTGCAGTGTTGTGTTGTGCAGTACTGCAGTGTTGTGTTGTGCAGTGCTGCAGTGTTGTTGTGCAGTGCTGCAGTGTTGTGTTGTGCAGTGCTGCAGTGTTGTGTTGTGCAGTGCTGCAGTGTTTGTGCAGTGCTGCAGTGTTGTGTTGTGGCAGGTTGCAGTGTTGTGTTGTGCAGTGCTGCAGTGTTGTGTTGTGCAGTGCTGCAGTGTTGTGTTGTGCAGTGCTGCAGTGTTGTGTTGTGCAGTGTTGCAGTGTTGTGCAGTGCTGCAGTGTTGTGTTGTGCAGTGCTGCAGTGTTGTGTTGTGCAGTGCTGCAGTGTTGTGTTGTGCAGTGCTGCAGTGTTGGGTTGTGCAGTGTTGTGTTGTGCAGTGTGCAGTGTTGTGTTGTGCAGTGCTGCAGTGTTGTGTTGTGCAGTGCTGCAGTGTTGTGTTGTGCAGTGCTGCAGTGTTGTGTTGTACAGTGCTGCAGTGTTTGTTGTGCAGTGCTGCAGTGTTGTGTTGTGCAGTGTGCAGTTTGGTTGTGCAGTCGTGTTGTGTTGTGCAGTCTGCAGTGTTGTGTTGTGCAGTGCTGCAGTGTTGTGTTGTGCAGTGCTGCAGTGTTGTGTGTGCAGTGCTGCAGTGTTGTGTTGTGCAGTGCTGCATGTGTGTTGTGCAGTGCTGCAGTGTTGTGTTGTGCAGTGCTGCAGTGTTGTGTTGTGCAGTGCTGCAGTGTTGTGTTGTGCAGTGCTGCAGTGTTGTGTGTCGTGTGCAGTGTTGTGTTGTGCAGTGCTGCAGTGTGGTTTGGTGCTGCAGTGTTGTGTGACAGTGTTGTGTTGTGCAGTGCTGCAGTGTTGTGTTGTGCAGTGCTGCAGTGTTGTGTTGTGCAGTACTGCAGTGTTGTGTTGTGCAGTGCTGCAGTGTTGTGTTGTGCAGTGCTGCAGTGTTGTGTTGTGCAGTGTTGCAGTGTTTTGTTGTGCAGTGCTGCAGTGTTGTGTTGTGCAGTGCTGCAGTGTTGTGTTGTGCAGTGCTGCAGTGTTGTGTTGTGCATGCTGCAGTGTTGTGTTGTGCAGTGCTGCAGTGTTGTGTTGTGCAGTCTGCAGTGTTTGTTGTGCAGTGCTGCAGTGTTGTGTTGTGCAGTGCTGCAGTGTTGTGTTGTGCAGTGCTGCAGTGTTGTGTTGTGCAGTGCTGCAGTGTTGTGTTGTGCAGGCTGCAGTGTTGTGTTGTGCAGTGCTGCAGTGTTGTGTTGTGCAGTGTGCAGTGTTGTGTTGTGCAGTCTGCAGTGTTGTGTTGTGCAGTGCTGCAGTGTTGTGTTGTGCAGTGCTGCAGTGTTGTGTTGTGCAGTGCTGCAGTGTTGTGTTGTGCAGTACTGCAGTGTTATGTTGTGCAGTGCTGCAGTGTTGTGTTGTGCAGTGCTGCAGTGTTGTGTTGTGCAGTGCTGCAGTGTTGTGTTGTGCAGTGCTGCAGTGTTGTGTTGTGCAGTGCTGCAGTGTTGTGTTGTGCAGTGCTGCAGTGTTGTGTTGTGCAGTGCTGCAGTGTTGTGTTGTGCAGTGCTGCAGTGATGTGTTGTGCAGTGCTGCAGTGATGTGTTGTGCAGTGCTGGAGTGTTGTGCTGTGCAGTGCTGCAGTGTTGTGTTGTGCAGTGTTGCAGTGTTGGGTTGTGCAGTGTTGCAGTGTTGGGTTGTGCAGTACTGCAGTGTTGTGTTGTGCAGTACTGCAGTGTTGTGTTGTGCAGTGCTGCAGTGTTGTGTTGTGCAGTGCTGCAGTGTTGTGTTGTGCAGTGCTGCAGTTGGTTGTGCAGTGCTGCAGTGTTGTGTGCCAGTACTGCAGTGTTGTGTTGTGCAGTGCTGGAGTGTTGTGTTGTGCAGTGCTGCAGTGTTGTGTTGTGCAGTGCTGCAGTGTTGGGTTGTGCAGTGCTGGAGTGTTGTGTTGTGCAGTGCTGCAGTGTTGTGTTGTGCAGTACTGCAGTGTTGTGTTGTGCAGTGCTGCAGTGTTGTGTTGTGCAGTGCTGCAGTGTTGTGTTGTGCAGTGCTGGAGTGTTGTGTTGTGCAGTGCTGCAGTGTTGTGTTGTGCAATACTGCAGGTGTTCAGACAGGTTGTGCAGTGCTGCAGTGTTGTGTTGTGCAGTGCTGCAGTGTTGTGTTTGTGCAGTGCTGCAGTGTTGTGTTGTGCAGTGCTGCGGGTGTGTCCCCAGTGCTGCAGTGTTGTGTTGTGCAGTGCTGCAGTGTTGTGTTGTGCAGTGCTGCAGTGTTGGTTGTGCAGTGGCTGCAGTGATTTGTGTTGTGCAGTGCTGCAGTGTTGTGTTGTGCAGTGCTGCAGTGTTGTGTTGTGCAGTGCTGCAGTGTTGTGTTGTGCAGTGCTGCAGTGTTGTGTTGTGCAGTGCTGCAGTGTTGTGTTGTGCAGTGTTGCAGTGTTGGGTTGTGCAGTGTTGTGTTGTGCAGTACTGCAGTGTTGGGTTGTGCAGTGCTGCAGTGTTGTGTTGTGCAGTGTTGCAGTGTTGTGTTGTGCAGTGCTGCAGTGTTGTGTTGTGCAGTGTTGCAGTGTTGTGTTGTGCAGTGCTGCAGTGTTGTTTGTGCAGTGCTGCAGTGTTGTGTTTGCAGTGCTGCAGTGTTGGTTGTGCAGTGCTGCAGTGTTGTGTTGTGCAGTGCTGCAGTGTTGTGTTGTGCAGTGCTGCAGTGTTGTGTTGTGCAGTGCTGCAGTGTTGTGTTGTGCAGTGCTGCAGTGTTGGTTGTGCAGTTGTGCAGTGTTGTGTTGTGCAGTACTGCAGTGTTGGTTGTGCAGTGCTGCAGTGTTGTGTTGTGCAGTGCTGCAGTGTTGTGTTGTGCAGTGCTGCAGTTTTGGGTGTTGTGCAGTTTGCAGTGTTGTGTTGTGCAGTGCTGCAGTGTTGTGTTGTGCAGTGTTGCAGTGTTGTGCAGTGCTGCAGTGTTGTGTTGTGCAGTGCTGCAGTGTTGTGTTGTGCAGTGCTGCAGTGTTGGGTTGTGCAGTGCTGCAGTGTTGTGTTGTGCAGTGCTGCAGTGTTGTTTTGGGCAGTACTGCAGTGTTGTTGTGCAGTGCTGCAGTGTTGTGCTGTACTGCAGTGTTGGTTGTGCAGTGTTGTGTTGTGCAGTACTGCAGTGTTGTGCTATGATGCAGTGTTGTGTTGTGCAGTGTTGCAGTGTTGTGTTGTGCAGTGCTGCAGTGTTGTGTTGTGCAGTGTTGCAGTGTTGTGTTGTGCAGTGCTGCAGTGTTGTGTTGTGCAGTGTTGCAGTGTTGTGCAGTGCTGCAGTGTTGTGTTGTGCAGTGCTGCAGTGTTGTGTTGTGCAGTGCTGCAGTGTTGTGTTGTGCAGTACTGCAGTGTTGTATTGTCAGTACTGCAGTGTTGTGTTGTGCAGTGCTGCAGTGTTGTGTTGTGCAGTGTTGCAGTGTTGTGTTGTGCAGTGCTGCAGTGTTGTGTTGTGCAGTGCTGCAGTGTTGTGTTGTGCAGTGCTGCAGTGTTGTGTTGTGCAGTGCTGCAGTGTTGTGTTGTGCAGTGCTGCAGTGTTGTGTTGTGTCAGTGCAGTGCAGTGTTGTGTGTGCAGTACTGCAGTGTTGTGTTGTGCAGTGCTGCAGTGTTGTGTTGTGTCAGTGTTGCAGTGTTGTGTTGTGCAGTACTGCAGTGTTTGTTGTGCAGTGCTGCAGTGTTGTGTTGTGCAGTGCTGGAGTGTTGTGTTGTGCAGTGTTGCAGTGTTGTGTTGTGCAGTGCTGAGTGTTGTGTTGTGCAGTGTTGCAGTGTTGGTTTTGTGATTGATTGTGTGCAGTGCTGCAGTGTTGTGTTGTGCAGATGCTGCAGTGTTGTGTTGTGCAGTGCTGCAGTGTTGTGTTGTGCAGTGCTGCAGTGTTGTGTTGTGCAGTGCTGCAGTGTTGTGGCAGTGCTGCAGTGTTGGTTGTGCAGTGCTGCAGTGTTGTGTTGTGCAGTGCTGCAGTGTTGTGTTGTGCAGTGCTGCAGTGATGTGTTGTGCAGTGCTGCAGTGTTGTGTTGTGCAGTGCTGCAGTGTTGTGTTGTGCAGTGCTGCAGTGTTGTGTTGTGCAGTGCTGCAGTGTTGTGTTGTGCAGTGCTGCAGTGTTGTGTTGTGCAGTGCTGCAGTGTTGTGTTGGCAGTGCTGCAGTGTTGGTTTGTTGTGCAGTACTGCAGTGTTGTGTTGTGCAGTGCTGCAGTGTTGTGTTGTGCAGTGCTGCAGTGTTGTGTTGTGCAGTGCTGCAGTGTTGGTTGTGCAGTCTGCAGTGTTGTGCAGTGCTGCAGTGTTGTGTTGTGCAGTGCTGCAGGTGGTTGTAGTTGCAGTGTTGTGTTGCAGTGCTGCAGTGTTGTGTTGTGCAGTGCTGCAGTGTTGTGTTGTGCAGTGCTGCAGTGTTGTGTTGTGCAGTGCTGCAGTGTTGTGTTGTGCAGTGCTGCAGTGTTGTGTTGTGCAGTGCTGCAGTGTTGTGTTGTGCAGTGTTGCAGTGTTGTGTTGTGCAGTGCTGCAGTGTTGTGTTGTGCAGTGCTGCAGTGTTGTGTTGTGCAGTGCTGCAGTGTTGTGGTTGTGCAGTGCTGCAGTGTTGTGTTGTGCAGTGCTGCAGTGTTGTGTTGTGCAGTGCTGCAGTGTTGTGTTGTGCAGTGCTGCAGTGTTGGGTTGTGCATCTGCAGTGTTGCAGTCTGCAGTGTTGTGTTGTGCAGTGCTGCAGTGTTGTGTTGTGCAGTGCTGCAGTGTTGTGTTGTGCAGTGCTGCAGTGTTGTGTTGTGCAGTGCTGCGGCTGCTGTATTCAGCAGCAGCGACGAGAGAGGCAGTAGGGAAGGAAGGAAGTTGATGCTGCTAGTCAATGTGCTAGCAGGTAGGCGTGCTAATGCTGTGTTTGTTGTCATTGTTGTGTTTGTTGTCAATGCTGTGTTTGTTGTCATTGTTGTGTTTGTTGTCAATGCTGTGTTTGTTGTTAATGCTGTGTTTGTTGCTAATGCTGTGTTTGTTGTCAATGCTGTGTTTGTTGTTAATGCTGTGTTTATTGCTAATGCTGTGTTTGTTGTCAATGCTGTGTTTGTTGTTAATGCTGTGTTTGTTGTCAATGCGGTGTTTGTTGTTAATGCTGTGTTTGTTGTCATTGTTGTGTTTGTTGTTAATGCTGTGTTTGTTGTTAATGCTGTGTTTGTTGCTAATGCTGTGTTTGTTGTCAATGCTGTGTTTGTTGTCAATGCTGTGTTTGTTGCTAATGCTGTGTTTGTTGTCAATGCTGTGTTTGTTGTCAATTCTGTGTTTGTTGTCATTGTTGTGTTTGCTGTTAATGCTGTGTTTGTTGTCAATGCTGTGTTTGTTGTCAATGCTGTGTTTGTTGTCATTGTTGTGTTTGCTGTTAATGCTGTGTTTGTTGTCAATGCTGTGTTTGTTGTCAATGCTGTGTTTGTTTTAATGCTGTGTTTGTTGTTAATGCTGTGTTTGTTGCTAATGCTGTGTTTATTGTCAATGCTGTGTTTATTGTCAATGCTGTGTTTGTTGTTAATGCTGTGTTTGTTGTCAATGCTGTGTTTGTTGTTAATGCTGTGTTTGTTGTCAATGCTGTGTTTGTTGCTAATGCTGTGTTTGTTGTCAATGCTGTGTTTTTTGTCAATTCTGTGTTTGTTGTCATTGTTGTGTTTGTTGTTAATGCTGTGTTTATTGTCAATGCTGTGATTGTTTTTAATGCTGTGTTTGTTGTCAATGCTGTGTTTGTTGTCAATGCTGTGTTTGTTGTCAATGCTGTGTTTGTTGTCAGTGTTGTTCACAACACAATAACTTTGTTCACAACAAAATTACCTTTGTTCAGAATATCGTATTCTTATTTTTACACCATTGTAAAGCGCTAAACCAGCATGGACCATTCGACACAAGGGAGTGGTGGAGACTCGAACCTCCTTCCGATGATCCCAGTGTGTACTCACCTAATTGTTATTGCAGGGGTCGAGACTCAGCTCCTGGCCCCGCCTCTTCACAGATTGCTACTAGGTCCTCTCTCTCCCTGATCCATGAGCTTTATCATACCTCGTTGTAAAGCTATGTATGGTTCCTGCCTCCACTACATCATTTGCCAGACTATTCCACTTCCTGACAACTCTATCACTGAAGAAATACTTCCTAACATCCCTTTGACTCATCTGAGTCTTCAACTTCCAAGTGT
>WNWK01002155.1:0-15000 GCA_009830355.1 Cherax destructor | reverse complement strand
GTCTCCTCTATCTATCTATCTATCTATCTGTCTGTCTGTCTGTCTTCTTTCTTTCTGTCTTCTCTCTTTCTGTCTCTGTCTGTCTCTTTTCTGTCTCTGTCCTCTCTCTCTCTCTATCTCTCTCTCTTATCTATCTATCTATATTTGTCTGTCTGTCTGTCTGTCTCTTTCTCTGTCTCTGTCTCTGTGTGTCTGTCTGTCTGTCTGTCTGTTTCTCTCTCTCTCTCTCTCTCTCTCTCTCTCTCTCTCTCTCTCTCTCTCTCTCTCTCTCTCTCTCTCTATCTATCTATCTATCTATCTATCTATCTATCTATCTATCTGTCTGTCTGTCTCTTTCTCTCTCTCTCTCTCTCTCTCTCTCTCTCTCTCTCTCTCTCTCTCTCTCTCTCTCTCTCTCTCTCTCTCTCTCTCTCTCTCACTCTCACTTTTTTGTCTCCCTCTCTTTTTATTTACACAGGGTTTGACAAGGTTAGGTTAATTAAGGATTCCTAACTTTATTGACAAGCTAAGAGCTGTTACCTACATCAGCTCATTTGAAATCATTTTTATTGTTATGAAACATACAAGTAGGGAACAGGATGAAGTTGGAGCCATCTGTGGGCCAGCTGTGAGCCATTTGTGAGCCATCTGTGGGCCAGCATTTTCATTTGATCAACTGACTTTATCTGGTTGACATCATTATGCTGCACGAACGTGTTCCAGACTCGAGTCATCCTGGGGGATAAATGATCTCAGATGAGGTGATGTTCTGGAGAAGGTCACAGCCAGAGTGAAGTTGCTGCTTGCTGCCCGTCTTGTGGTATAGAAGCTTGCTTCTCGCTGTCCTCTCTCTTTCTCTCTCTCTCTACCCTGTCAATCTTCCCTCCCCCTCTCTCCCTCCTTCAATCGTGCTCGACTTTACACTGTTATTCCACCATCTTTTTTTTTATATATATATTCCCCTTTTCCTCGTAGCCGTTTTTAATGTGGCCATTATCTGTTAATTTCACCTGTTGCCACATATTAGCCGACACGAACGGGTCTCCGTTGCGAGGGACTAACTGTTGAGCTGGTGGGGGGAGGTGGGGTGTTTGGGGGGTAGGGGAGGCACGCAACCCACGCTATCTGCTGCTATATACACACCAAAGCTCACTCGCTCGCGGTATCTTGCGCTATCCTCTGCTCTCTGAGCCCCGCTGTCTTGCTGGGGCTGAGAGGGGAAGAGAGTGTGGGAAAATTTTAGGATATCTTGAAGGCTTGCTATCTTAGACTGTCTTGCACTGAAAACTTGTTATCTAATGCTGTCTTGCACTGAAAGCTTGCTATCTTAGGCTGTCTCGCACTGAAGGCTTGTTATCTTGCGTTGTCTCGTAGTGAAAGCTTGTTATCGTAGGTTGTCTCGCACTAAGGCTTACTATCTTACGCTGTCTCGCATTAAAGTCGTGTTATCTCACGCTAATAGCTAGTTATCTTACGCTGTCTCACACTGAAGGCTTGCTATCTTACAGTAAAACGATCGTTATTCTACTGTATTTTACATTAAAGACGATATCACACATTAAAAGCTCGTTATCTTAAGCTATCTTTAACTAAAAAAATAGCTATCACACGCTAAGAAACTCGTTATCTTAATCTTCAAGTCCGCTATATTGTGCTACCAAAGTTACACTCATATATATGTCGTGCCGAATAGGTAAAACTGGTCAATTAGCAAGAACTCTTTTAAAAATAAGTCCTTTCTAAAATTTTCTCTTATACGTTTAAAGATATATTATTTTCATTTATGTTAATGTAAAAATTAATAATTTTGTACCAAACGAACTTTAGAAGACTTAACCTTATTATAACAAGCGCAATTTAATTTAGCCTAATCCAACTAAATATATTTTAGATAAGTTTACAATAATTTAATAAACAAACACAATGAAATAATTTTTTTCGTTAGGTTCAGAATGATTTTTGCGAAATTATTGCATACACAAATTTTCGCTTGTCTTATTCGGCAAGAAGAGCGTTTATATTTAACCCAAAATAGCATTATATATATATTTGTGTTTGTGAGTTGATTAAACCCACTGTATGGGCGAAACGTCGTTAATAAATGATGGCATCATACGGGATTTGTGTCTTCTCGGTCACAGTATTGAAAGAAATGACAAGCAGAAAAACACGTTTCGCTCTGGGTAAAGCTCTATCAAGTCATGCGATGCATTGTCTAGAGTAAAGCTTAGAGCAGCTTGGTTTCCGGTCTTGAAAGTCCTCTACACCAAAGCTTCTACAACTCTACGACAGAGACAAGAGTCAGGAGGTAACCGTAATTAGGCATAAAATATATTAGCTTCGGTAAATATCTAAAAAAAAGTAGCTATGTTAAGTAAAATAGTAAGTGATTATTACAATGTAACTAATTTTTAAAGGGGTGGAGGGGTAAGCCAGGGAAAGGCCTCGGTCATATGAACAAAAGCTCCAGTGGCGGGTCAACATATTACTAAGACCCTGTTTCCTGACAAACCTTACCTAATTAAGTTTATTTAGGTACAGGTATACATGAGTACAATTATCATACATAGTTTAACATATGTGTAAATTAAACCAGAATAACGCCCCCCCCCCCAAGAAAAAAAAAGACAAAGTGACTTATTTCCAGGGAGGGTCTTTGGAAAATCTTAATGTTTAAAACCTAGCTGTAACCTACAGTCAAAATCGGTTAGGATCAAGTGTGTGAAAGTAAGTCACAGGCGAGTCCCATTTTCTCTGATTACACGTCAGATGGGACACTGGAGGACAACAAGTAATAAAGAACACTCAGTAAGGTTAGCAGGTACACATGGACATACACTCTGCTACACAAGCTTTACCTGATAAAAGTGTCATGAAGATCAGTGATCAGGAGAATTCACTTACAAAACAGAGGGCAATACAGTGCCGGATTTAGATGAAGAGGCCCAGGCCTAGGCTGTTCCACTAGTGAAGTGCTCAGCAGGGAACATTACACCACTAGTGAAGTGCTCAGCAGGGAACATTACACCACTAGTGAAGTGCTCAGCAGGGAACATTACACCACTAGTGAAGTGCTCTGCATGGAACATTACACCACTAGTGAAGTGCTCTGCAGGAACATTATACCACTAGTGAAGTGCTCTGCATGGAACATTACACCACTAGTGAAGTGCTCTGCATGGAACATTACACCACTAGTGAAGTGCTCAGCAGGGAACATTACACCACTAGTGAAGTGCTCTGCAGGGAACATTATACCACTAGTGAAGTGCTCTGCAGGGAACATTACACCACTAGTGAAGTGCTCAGCAGGGAACATTACACCACTAGTGAAGTGCTCTACAGGGAACATTACACCACTAGTGAAGTGCTCAGCAGGGAACATTACACCACTAGTGAAGTGCTCTGCAGGGAACATTACACCACTAGTGAAGTGCTCTGCATGGAACATTACACCACTAGTGAAGTGCTCTGCATGGAACATTACACCACTAGTGAAGTGCTCTGCAGGGAACATTATACCACTAGTGAAGTGCTCTGCAGGGAACATTACACCACTAGTGAAGTGCTCAGCAGGGAACATTACACCACTAGTGAAGTGCTCAGCAGGGAACATTACACCACTAGTGAAGTGCTCAGCAGGGAACATTACACCACTAGTGAAGTGCTCAGCAGGGAACATTACACCACTAGTGAAGTGCTCTGCAGGGAACATTACTCAGGGCATGTTTACAGACTACAGTGTCTTTCTTATAGCATGTGTAAGAAAGGCCGGAGGTTACCCTAGATTTCGAGGCCCTTGGCTTCAGCCTGATAAGCCTATAGGTAAATCCGACAATGAAATAAGGAGTACAAGAGATCTGAATAAAGGAGCTGCTGAAGAGAGAATCTGATGGAGGACGTAATAAGCAGAGAGAGTGTATGTGGGAGTTACTTGATCACCCAGGGTTGACTTCACACACCTGGATGTGACTTCACACACCTGGGAGTGACTTCACACACCTGGGAGTGACTTCACACACCTGGGTGTGACTTCACACACCTGGGAGTGACTTCACACACCTGGGGTTGACATCACCCACCCAGGGTTGACTTCACACCCGAGGTACACACAACCCAGTAAACAGCTGACTCAAAGATGACTCATGTGACACCTACTGGACTTCACCAATCAGAGTAAGCGCCACTGGCAGCAACAGCCTGGTCGACCAGGCAATCAAAAAGGAAGCCTAACCCCAGGATGTGCTGAAAGAGGTTCAAGATCAGATGTTTGACCCCATGATGTGCTGAGAGAGGTTCAAGAACAGGTGTCTGACCCCAGGATGTGCTGAGAGAGGTTCAAAAACAGGTGTCTGACCCTAGGATGTGCTGAGAGAGGTTCAAGAACAGATGTTTGACCCCAGGATGTGCTAACAGAATTTCAAGAACAGGTGTTTGACCCCAGGATGTGCTGAGAGAGGTTCAAGAACAGGTGTCTGACCCCAGGATGTGCTGAGAGAGGTTCAAAAACAGGTGTCTGACCCCAGGATGTGCTGAGAGAGGTTCAAGAACAGATGTTTGACCCCAGGATGTGCTGAGAGAGGTTCAAGAACAGGTGTTTGACCCCAGGATGTGCTGAGAGAGGTTCAAAACAGGTGTCTGACCCCAGGATGTGCTGAGAGAGGTTCAAGAACAGATTTTGACCCCAGGATGTGCTGAGAGAGGTTCAAGAACAGGTGTTTGACCCCAGGATGTGCTGAGAGAGGTTCAAGAACAGGTGTCTGACCCCAGGATGTGTTGAGAGAGGTTCAAGAACAAGTGTCTGACCCCAGGATGTGCTGAGAGAGGTTCAAGAACAAGTGTTTGACCCCAGGATGTGCTAAGAGAGGTTCAAGAACAGGTGTTTGACCCCAGGATGTGCTGAGAGAGGTTCAAGAACAGGTGTCTGACCCAGGATGTGCTGAGACACGTTCAAGAACAGGTGTCTCCAACAGATGAAGAACCATTCAACAGGTTCTACTAGAACCTAAATGTTGCACATGTGTTTGACTCAAGTTGCACATACTACAGACTGATCTCAGACCGCTGATCTCAGACAGCTGATCTCAGACAGCTGATCTCAGGCAGCTGATCTCAGACAGCTGAGACCAGTCGTAGTGTTAGCGACAGTGAAGGTGTCGTCTTACGACCCTTTTCATGGATTTTTTTTTTCATTGACCACTAAATTAACCGCACCAACACGATGTAAACACAGCAATCGAGTGTACAGCGCCATCTTGGAGCCCCGTTACCGTAAAACATCTCAAGAAACCTGAAAGTTCAGAGGGAAGCAGACAGGTGACCATGGAAGCAGACAGGTGACCATGGAAGCAGACAGGTGACCATGGAAGCAGACAGGTGACCATGGAAGCAGACAGGTGACCATGGGGAGGAAAGATTCGCTCTTGGAAATAAAGCAGAAATACGAAACGAACTGCAAAATTAGTTCTGTAGTTTTAGATTGTCTAAACACCCAACTGAATGTGGAGTCTTACGTGTTTCATGTTAATTTTAATTTACGACAGTGAGGGAGGTGGGGAACACGAAGCAAACACGTTACATTTTGTGTTACTGTGTTGTTTTCAACAACCATTAACCAATTATAACGTTATTACCTGTTATGATGTCCATTTGTACATTATTTTGTGATGGTCTGTTTGGTTAATATCAATTTATTAACTTTATTTGGTATTATTATTATTATTACTGCAGTAAGGGAGACTTATTATTGTCTGTCACCTGAGATAATATCCAGACCCTTTGTTGTTATATATTATTCTGTCTAATTTTTTTGCAATATTTTTTTCTGGTAGTTTTGAGTATTTTGTAACACTGAGTGTCAGTACTTAGCGATGCCTGACACTACTTGCATAATGAGCAGTGAGCATGGGTATGATGTTGCAAAGAGCCAGGTGCAGCCTTTTACACTTGCTCAGACTGAGCTTTACCGCTGACCGGGAAGGATGCGAGCTGTTCCTGTGTCTCCATTAATATAGCTTCACACACCCAAAAACTTTCTTCCACAATGTCATTTTTGAGACTAAAATTTCTGAGCAATATCTTGTATCTGCAGACTATTGTGTGGAGAACATACTCTCTGAGACATAGCCTCTGAGACATAGTCTCTGAGACATAGTCTCTGAGACATAGTCTCTGAGACATAGCCTCTGAGACATTGTCTCTGAGACAGCCTCTGAGACATAGCCTCTGAGACATAGCCTCTGAGACATAGCCTCTGAGACATAGTCTCTGAGACATAGTCTCTGAGACAGTCTGAGACATAGCCTCTGAGACATAGCCTCTGAGACATAGCCTCTGAGACATAGCCTCTGAGACATAGCCTCTGAGACATAGCCTCTGAGACATAGCCTCTGAGACATAGCCTCTGAGACATAGCCTCTGAGACATAGCCTCTGAGAGGGAGAGTCATCACTCTTAACCTCATTCGTAGTATCTATAAAACACCTCTACACATATGTCATTGTGGACCATGTTGCACTTTGTCATGTTTCAACATAGTGTTAGAGAGTGGTGTCAGCACTAGGTCATGTGAACTTAGATTAGGTTCTGCTTTCGGGACATAAACTCTGTGAAGTGGTTTGAGACCTAATTTTTTTATGCATCTGTCGTGTGTAAACAGACTGTGTTGCTTTTACTTATTTCTGTTGTACGTTATGTTTGCATTGTTTGGTGTGGACTCAGTCTCAGGAAGGGACTTGCAAACTTAGTAGTGAGTGGACTCAGTATTTGCACAGCTTTGAATGGACTTTGTCTCTGATTATCTTGTTGGTCTGTTCACACTCTATTTTGTGGACGTAGTCTGTGACTATATTGTATCTACACACACACATACATACACTGTGTGGAGTTGAGTCTTGCGCAGCAGTGAGTTGCAAACCTTGATACTTGCGCAGCTCTTAAGAGTTCTGTGATGTATCTCTCATTTGATTAAACTACTGTTGGACTTAGAATAAAAATGTTTTACCGGATGAATAACTTATATTTGGCATATGGGTTTATAGAGTTTCAATAAGGTTATGTGTTATATATGCAGAATGTAAATATATTTGTAAAAGATATCTGTATTCAGTAAAAAAATGTAGGTTTACATTACTATTTTGATTTTACCAAACAACTAGACTGGTGACAAGAAGTAAGATTCTCTGTTTATTTCTGTGAGATGATTTGCCTACAAGAAACCTTGCTTTTGGAAGCAGACAAGCAGGTGTCACACCTGTAATTTATCACGTCTATTTCGCAACAGGTCACACTAAGTACAGACGTGTTTATGACCCCCCTGGGAAGGGCATGTTTGTGATCCCTGGGAAGGGCATGTTTGTGACCCCTCGAAAGGGCAGGTTTGTGACTCCTGGGAAGGGCATGTCTGTGACCCCTGGGAAGGGAATGCTTGTGACCCCTGGAAAAGGCATGTTTGTGACCTCCATGGGGAAGGGTGCCTGTGGTCAGTCACACATTCACTGCGTACCCATCAAACACACTTTTTTTCACTGAATCCAGGTCAGAAAAGTATATTATTCACTCAAAGTCTCCTCTGGTCTCTCTAGGAGTCCATTTCTTTAATAGAATAATCTTGAATGTTAGGAAGGAGAGGTCACTTCTGCCACAGACACCATCATAGTTTGTATTGTGTTTACTCACTGATCAAACAAAGGATTTACTTCTGGTGCACCATCTGTACCTGACCAGCTTGTGGTGCACCATCTGTACCTGACCAGCTTATGGTGCACCATCTGTACTTGACCAGCTTGTGGTGCACCATCTGTACCTGACCAGCTTGTGGTGCACCATCTGTTCCTGACCAGCTTGTGGTGCACCATCTGTACCTGACCAGCTTGTGGTGCACCATCTGTACCTGACCAGCTTGTGGTGCACCATCTGTACCTGACCAGCTTGTGGTGCACCATCTGTTCCTGACCAGCTTGTGGTGTACCATCTGTACCTGACCAGCTTGTGGTGCACCATCTGTTCCTGACCAGCTTGTGGTGCACCATCTGTACCTGACCAGCTTGTGGTGCACTGAGTGATAACCACTGACAAATTTTGACGATTTTATTAGTTTGGTCCTCCGGGTTTGTGTACTCCATGTGAGTGACTGTACTCCATGTGAGTGACTGTACTCCATGTGAGTGACTGTACTCCATGTGAGTGACTGTACTCCATGTGAGTTACTGTACTACATGTGAGTGACTGTACTCCATGTCAGTGACTATACTCCATGTGAGTGACTGTAATCCAGGTAAGTGACTGTACTCCATGTGAGTGACTGTACTCCATGTGAGTGACTGTACTCCATGTGCTTGTGGCCGCGTGTGAGTGTACTCCCAGTCTCTTTGTGCTTGAACTCTACTTGGATCAATAACAATGTGGTGGACCTACTCACACACTGTGCTGCCTTCTCTGTGATGTTAATTGACCTACTCACACACTCTGTGCTGCCTTCTCTGGGATGCTAATTGACCTACTCACACACTCTGTGCTGCCTTCTCTGGGATGCTAATTGACCTACTCACACACTCTGTGCTGTCTTCTCTGTGATGCTAATTGACCTACTCACACACTCTGTGCTGTCTTCTCTGTGATGCTAATTGACCTACTCACACACTCTGTGCTGTATTCTCTGTGATGCTAATTGACCTACTCACACTCTGTGCTGCCTTCTCTGTGATGCTAATTGACCTACTCACACACTCTGTGCTGCCTTCTCTGTGATGCTAATTGACCTACTCACACACTCTGTGCTGCCTTCTCTGTGATGCTAATTGACCTACTCACACACTGTGCTGCCTTCTCTGTGATGTTAATTGACCTACTCACACACTCTGTGCTGCCTTCTCTGGGATGCTAATTGACCTACTCACACACTCTGTGCTGCCTTCTCTGGGATACTAATTGACCTACTCACACACTCTGTGCTGTCTTCTCTGTGATGCTAATTGACCTACTCACACACTCTGTGCTGTCTTCTCTGTGATGCTAATTGACCTACTCACACACTCTGTGCTGCTTCTGGATGCTAATTGACCTACTCACACTCTGTGCTGTCTTCTGTGATGCTAATTGACCTACTCACACACTCTGTGCTGCCTTCTCTGTGATGCTAATTGACCTACTCACACACTCTGTGCTGTCTTCTCTGTGATGCTAATTGACCTACTCACACACTCTGTGCTGCTTCTTGTGATGTAATTGACCTACTCACACACTCTGTGCTGCCTTCTCTGTGATGCTAATTGACCTACTCACACACTCTGTGCTGTCTTCTCTGTGATGCTAATTGACCTACTCACACACTCTGTGCTGCCTTCTCTGTGATGCTAATTGACCTACTCACACACTCTGTGCTGCCTTCTCTGTGATGCTAATTGACCTACTCACACACTCTGTGCTGCCTTCTCTGTGATGCTAATTGACCTACTTACACACTCTGTGCTGCCTTCTCTGTGATGCTAATTGACCTATTTACACACTCTGTGCTGCCTTCTCTGTGATGCTAATTGACCTACTCACACACTCTGTGCTGCCTTCTGTGATGCTAATTGACCTACTCACACACTCTGTGCTGCCTTCTCTGTGATGCTAATTGACCTACTCACACACTCTGTGCTGCCTTCTCTGTGATGCTAATTGACCTACTCACACACTCTGTGCTGCCTTCTCTGTGATGCTAATTGACCTACTTACACACTCTGTGCTGTCTTCTCTGTGATGCTAATTGACCTACTTACACACTCTGTGCTGCCTTCTCTGTGATGCTAATTGACCTACTCACACACTCTGTGCTGCCTTCTCTGTGATGCTAATTGACCTACTCACACACTCTGTGCTGCCTTCTCTGGGATGCTAATTGACCTACTCACACACTCTGAGCTGCCTTCTCTGTGATGCTAATTGACCTACTTACACACTCTGTGCTGCCTTCTCTGTGATGCTAATTGACCTACTCACACACTCTGTGCTGCCTTCTCTGTGATGCTAATTGACCTACTCACACACTCTGTGCTGCCTTCTCTGTGATGCTAATTGACCTACTCACACACTCTGTGCTGCCTTCTCTGTGATGCTAATTGACCTACTCACACACTCTGTGCTGCCTTCTCTGTGATGCTAATTGACCTACTCACACTCTGTGCTGCCTTCTCTGTGATGCTAATTGACCTACTCACACTCTGTGCTGCCTTCTCTGTGATGCTAATTGACCTACTCACACACTCTGTGCTGCCTTCTCTGTGATGCTAATTGACCTACTCACACACTCTGTGCTGCCTTCTCTGTGATGCTAATTGACCTACTCACACACTCTGTGCTGCCTTCTCTGTGATGCTAATTGACCTACTCACACACTCTGTGCTGCCTTCTCTGTGATGCTAATTGACCTACTCACACTCTGTGCTGCCTTCTCTGGGATGCTAATTGACCTACTCACAACTCTGTGCTCCTTCTCTGTGATGTTAATTGCCTCTCACACACTCTTCTGCTTCTGTGATGTAATTGACCTACTCACACTCTGTGACTGCCTCTCTGTGTGCTAATCCTCCCACACTCTGTGCTGTACTCTGTGATGCTAATTGACCCTCCACCTCCTGTGTGTCTCTGTGGATGCTAATTGACCTCTGCCACCTCTGTGCTGCCTTCTCTGTGATGCTAATTACCTACTCACACACTCTGTGCTGCCTTCTCTGTGATGCTAATTGACCTACTCACACCTCTGTGCTGCCTTCTCTGTGATGCTAATTGACCCTCCACACTCTGTGCTGCCTCTCTGTGGATGCTAATTGCCACACCTCTGTGTGTTACTCTTGTGGACTGTGTGTACCCCGCCACCTCGCTGTGTGTACTCTTGTGGACTGTGTGTACCCCGCCACCTCTGTTCCCTGGGCTGTCTGTTTACCTCTACATTCTATTAGATGTTTGAAGCTACCACTTCACGCTCCCCAGGTCTTTAGATTAAAACTGGCTCCTCATAACCTGTGCCACACCTGTGTTTATTGTCTCGGTGTCTTGTTCCTTCGACATCGCTGGTTATTACTCTGTGGAGTTTTACTCCTGAACCGTTGTGTCTCTTTGGATTTAGTTACTCTCTCACTACGTGTTGTACTCTTGTTTACTGGTCACCGGCAGTCGACTGGTGATCTGTGGACTGTAAGGTGTACGCAACCTCGGTCGGAGTACTTCTGGGACTAGGAAGTGTACCCTGCCACTCTTACGTGAGGTCTGTGTCTGGTTACGGGAATGTACTGATCTAGGATTTTGAAGGTGTACTTGGTGGTCTGGGATTACAAGTGACTGGCTCCTGGTTACGGGGAAGGTGTACTGGTAACTGGGGATTAGGGTGCTACGGTGATCTGGGGATTACGGGGAGTACTGGCTATCTAGGTATTACGGGAAGTTGTACTCGGTCTGGGGATTACGAAGTGTACTGGTAATCTGGGGATTACGGAAGTGTACTGGCAATCTGGGGATTACGTGGAAAGGTGTACTGTGATTGAGGATTACGGGGAAGGTGTTACTGGTAATCTGGGGATTACGGGGAAAGGTGTACTGGTGATCTGGGGATTACAGGGGAAGGTGTACTGGTGATCTGCGGATTACGGGGAAAGGTGTACTGGTAATCTGCGGATTACGGGGAAAGGTGTACTGGTGATCTGTGGATTACGGGGGAAGGTGTACTGGTAATCTGGGGATTACGGGGGAAGGTGTACTGGTGATCTGGGGATTACGGGGAAGGTGTACTGGTAATCTGCGGATTACGGGGAAAGGTGTACTGGTGATCTGGGGATTACAGGGGAAGGTGTACTGGTGATCTGGGGATTACAGGGGAAGGTGTACTGGTGCTCTGGGGATTACGGGGTAAGGTGTACTGGTGATCTGGGGATTACGGGGGAAGGTGTACTGGTGATCTAGGGATTACGGGGGAAGGTGTACTGGTGGTCTGGGGATTACGAGGGAAGGTGTACTGGGGATCTGGGGATTACGGGGGAAGGTGTACTGGTGATCTAGGGATTACGGGGGAAGATGTACTGGTGATCTAGGATTACGGGGAAGGTGTACTGGTGGTCTGGGGATTACGAGGGAAGGTGTACTGGGGATCTGGGGATTACGGGGAAGGTGTACTGGTGATCTGGGGATTACGGGGGAAGGTGTACTGTTGATCTAGGATTACGGGGAAGATGTACTGGTGATCTGGGGATTACGGGGAAGGTGTACTGGTGATCTAGGGATTACGGGGAAGATGTACTGGTGATCTGGGGATTACGGGGGAAGGTGTATTGGTGGTCTAGGGATTACGGGGGAAGGTGTACTGGTGATCTGGGGATTACAGATGAAGGTGTACTGGTGATCTGGGGATTACAGATGAAGGTGTACTGGTGATCTGGGGATTACGGTGGAAGGTGTACTGGTGATCTGGGGATTACGGGGGAAGGTGTACTGGTGATCTGGGGATTACGGGGGAAGGTGTACTGGTGATCTGGGGATTACAGATGAAGGTGTACTGGTGATCTGGGGATTACGGGGGAAGGTGTACTGGGATGGTGTTATAGTTACATCTGACACTAAGGATATGACTTGGATGATAGTGATAAAGCTATAATGATAATGGTAGGTGTGATGGACAGTAGAGCATAGTGTGTGTATTACTCACCTACATGTATTCACCTACATGTACTCACCTACATGTATTCACCTATTTATGATTGCAAGGGTCGAGTCTCAGCTCTTGATTCCATCTTTCCACTGGCCGTTACTGGATTCACTCTCTCGTGGCTTCGAGAACTTCCTCATAAGGTGTCTCTCGAGGCTACGTGAAGATCCTGACACTACCACTCCACCGTCTAGGTTGTTCCACTTCCTGACTACTCTAAGACTGAAGAAACACTTCCCAACATCCCTGTGACTCGTATATATCTTCAATTTACAACTATGTTCTCCTGGTTTTGTTTCTCATGTCTCAAACAATCTCTCACTATCTTTCTTATCATTTCCTGTAAGTATTTTGTATATTATTATCATATCACCTCCAGTCCTTCTCTCTCATGTTATCAGGCTGGGTCCCTTAACCTCTCCTCATAACATATACACCTTAGCTCTGGGACTAGCCTCGTTGGAAACTCTGAACTTTCCCCAGTTTCTTGACATTCTTGACAACATGTTATCTCCACACAGGTGCTACATACTCCAACATGTGATCTCCACACAGGTGCTACATACTCCAACATGGGCCTGACGTACGTCGTCTACAGTGTCGTGTACGATTCCTTGCTTAGGTTACTGAAAGTTAATCTTCGATTTGCCTGACGTACATTTGCTGTAACAGTTATTTGGCTGATGTGTGCCTTAAGCGATGTGCTCGATACAGTGCTCACCTCGAGGTCCTTCTCCTTGGGTTTAGCTTGCAGCATTTGTTCTCCGAGCCGGTACTCCGTCTGAGGTCTTCTTCGCCCTCTTCCAGTCTTCATAACTTTGAACTAGTGGGATTGAATTCCATCAGCCACTTGTCAGAGCAGATCTGCAGCCTGTCCTACTCCATTTGAAGTCCTCCCTGTTTGTATTATCATTAGCTGAAAACAGGGATACCTCTCACTCTGAGTGAGAGGTATCCCTTCATGTCGTTTAAGTACACAATAAATAAATTTGGTCCTAATACTGATCCTTGCGGAAGCCCACTCGTCACTCTCGCCCATTACCACACCTCTTCTCATGCCGTCACTCCTTGTTTACTTCCTGTTAATTATTCCCTTTTATTCCTGTTTGCTTCTCTAGCTATTGTGCCAGTCTCTTGTGTGGTACTGAGTGTGTGAATGTACTCACCTCTTTGTGGTTGCAGGGGTCGAGTCACAGCTCCTGTGTGTGTGTGTTGAGCAGCTGACGCACTCACGTACGCATGCGCTCGCATACACACACACACACACACACACAGCACTCACACACACACACACACACACACACACACACACACACACCACCCACACCACACACACACACACACACACCCCGATGGCATGGTGGCTAGCCTTGCTTCACGCACGGAGGGGCCGGGTTCATCCGCGGGGCAGAAACATTTCATGTTTCCTTACACACACACACACACACACACACACACACACACACACACACACACACATACATACAAAGGCCTGTGTCTAATCGACATGTGCCAGGACAAAATTAACTAATCAACACACACACACACACACACAACATACACACGACATGACGGAAGGAATAGACCCGAAGTGTCCCTGTTTGCAGATGATGGAAGTTGATGAGAAGAATTCAATCGGACGAGGACCAGGCAGAACACAAAGGGATCTGGACAGGCTGAAGCCTCCAACAACTGGCTCCTGGAGTTCAACCCACCAAGTGCAAAGTCATGAAGATTTGGGAAGGGCAAAGAAGACAGCAGACGAAGTACAGTCTAGGGGCCAGAGACTACAAACCTCAATCAAGGAAAAGATCTTAGGGTGAGTATAACACCAGGCACATCTCCTGAGGCGCATCAACCAAATAACTGCTGCAGCATAGGCGCCTAGCAAACCTAAGAACAGCATTCCGACATCTTAATAAAGAATCGTTCAGACCCTGTACACTGTGTACGTTAGGCCCATACTGGAGTATGCAGCACCAGTTTGGAACCCACATTTAGCCAAGAATGAAAGAAGCTAGAGAAAGTGCAAAGGTTTGCAACAAGACTAGTCCCGGAGCTAAGGGGTATGTCCTACGAGGAGAGGTTAAGGGAAATCGACCTGACGACACTGGAGAACAGGAGAGATAGGGGGAATGATAACAACATATAAGATACTGAGGAAATTGACAAGGTGGACAGAGACAGAATGTTCCAGAGATGGGACACAGCAACAAGGGACACAGTTGGAAGCTGAAGACTCAGATGAATCACAGAGATGTTAGGAAGTATTTCTTCAGTCACAGAGTGGTCGGGAAGTGGAATAATTTAGGAAGCGATGTAGTCGAGGCAGGCTCAATACA
>WNWK01002154.1:197500-225535 GCA_009830355.1 Cherax destructor | reverse complement strand
TGTTACCTTGCCTACACTCCAACAGCACGTCAAGTCCTAAAAACTAATGAAGACATCATTCGCTCCTATCTAACACGCTCACGCACGCTTGCTGGAAGTCCAAGCCCCTTCCACACAAAACCTCCTTTATCCCCTCCCTCCAACCTTTTCTAGGCCGACCCCTACCCCGCCTTCCCTCCACTACAGATTTATACACTCTCGAAGTCCTTCTATTTTTTTCCATCCTCTCTATATGTCCAAACCACCTCAACAACCCCTCCTCAGCTCTCTGGATAATAGTTTTGGTAATCCCACACCTCCTCCTAATCTCCAAACTACGGACTCTCGGCATTATATTCACACCACACATATATAACAAATATATGTTAGACGGAAATCTCTGCTGAAAATTTGATTGTACGTCACTGTGTAATAACACAGTCCTTAGACACGTCAAGAATATGTAGAATTTTTGTGTGAACTGTGTACGTGAAACCTCTATTAAAGAAGATAAATTTATATACAAGTTTTTTGCTCTCAAAAACCACAAGCGAAAAAATGTTCGAGTTGATTATTTCATGATGGAGATGTAGGCACGGTGGGAAAAATGTCCTGGTCTGTGGCACTCATAAAAAATGTCAGGTATTGTGGCACTCATATCAACTGTCAGGTATTGTGGCACTCATAACAGCTACTGCTCCTCGCATATTGTTATCAACCTCATGAACTCACAGTTAACCTATTGGAACAATAACTAAAATGCGTCCTCAAAAATGGTCAAATTTATCAGAGAGAGAAAGACCACCCAATTCCAGGATATTTACGACACTGTGGGAAGAAATGGCAAGTGTGCGCAAAACACTGCTGCTTCATACCCAAGTTCGATGGCTGCCTCGCCGAGAAGTGTTGCTTCAGTTTTACGAGTTGTGACAACACATGCAATTCAGCTGAAACTCAAACTTTAGGTTAGTGTTCTTTCATGAAAAGAAAAATCTTGAGTGCTTTCCAAATCTTAATAGTTTTTAGCAACGAACTAAGTTCCTCCCTCGGGGAAAATGTCAAGATTTTGGTGACATGTTTTTCCCCAATTTGCGCACCGGACTTACGGAACGTTTCTCTCCCCCCCCCCCCACAAAAACATTAGACAAGGCTCAAAATACTTTCCATGCGACAGTTATTCTCTGAATTACTAGTTAAAACACAAGGAATAACTCACAGATATTTGACCTCTTCTGTCACTTATAAAAAACAAAATCTCACCATGTTGAACTTTATTAATCTCTGAATCGAGATATTAAAAGAACATACTGACGTAGCCACACGAGCCTTGCAATATGTTGCCTCTGCAACAACATGTCTCTGCCAGTGAACCTTATCTCTATATCCAGCAACAAAAACTAATAAAGACAAAATGAGTCACTTTAATACAGAAACACATCCAGAGTAAAGAGACCCAAGTGTTGTACAAGTGTATTATGTATCAACTTGTCGGTTTTCTGGACCACTTAAACGAACTAACATAGACGTGGGCTACAGACGCAAAAAATGATCTTTACTTTCCGGAAACATCAGTTTTTTCCCAATAATGAATTTTTATCCCAATAAAATCATTCACATCAAAGTTACTAAATATTTTTTTTGTATTAACCATTAAAATACATCACTGAAATATTTTTTAACTGAATTTTTTCTCTATAATTAACATGCCATTCACTTTCATTATTTATATTACAAAAAAAAAGTCAATAAAAATACATTGTCTTTCATTTTTTTTGTAAATTTCTAGACTCATATATTATTTTTATGAAATTTGCATAACTGCGTTTGTTCATTTTTATTACTCTAAGCAACATACATTATGCTATATTTTAACTTGTCTTTATTAAAAAAAATCATTCTCATATTCATTTATAAAAGGGTGGATTGGTAAGCCAGTGGAAGGTCTCGGTCAGATGACCAAAAGCTCCAGTGGCGTTAGGAAATACCTGTCCTGTTTCCTGACGAAAGTCATTAAGTCATTAAGACTCTAGTGCAGTCGATAGGCTTCAAACCCTATTAACCAACCAACCACTTGTTGCATCATAAAAAAATTATGTTTTTATTAAGATTCAGAGGAAAAATTAATATCAAGAATTCGTGACTTCAAAAATATTTAAAACCATTGAGCCTAGAGTACACAGCTCCAGCTTACAACCCATAAGTTAGAGAAACTCCAAATGTTTCCTATTTCAGGAGATGAGAAACATGAGATGAAAGAACAGGCTAAAGGAAATTCAGAGGAGACATGATCACAACGTTCAAGATAGTGGGAAACGTACAAGGGAAAAGTTTAAGGAAATTTTCCAGTATTTGGGGAAGAAAAATAATGGAACAAGCTATAAGAGGCAGCGGAAGCGGATATAATACACAGCTTGAGAAGTAGGTATGATAGCCCCGTAGAAACTGAAAAAGCTTCAGCAGTGGTCCGGTGAAGGATAAGAAGTGGACCCAGGAGATATAGTTTAACCCAACGACCACATCTAGGAGAGTACACAGTAAAATAAAATGTACCAATCCAGTCCCAGGTATTTTGCAGTCTTTTGAAATCACAGTATTCTTAATTACCTGTGATTATTGGAGGTCCATCAAAATTCCGCTCTTAGGAGACGAACTTTGTGACGACGTTTCGGACCATCCTGGACCATTCTCAAGTTACAACAACTTGACAAAGTTTCCCTCCTAAGTGCGGCGTTTTAGCGAATTGTTCCAACTATGGTATTGTGACCTTTTTTATATTCTGTACTAATGACTGTCCAAACCATACCACGGATGGAGTTCGAACCCGCGGTCAGAGAGAGTCCCAAAACTCCAGACCGTCGCGTAAGTCACGATACTCTCTGACCGCGGGTTCGAACCCCACCCGTGGTATGGTTTGTTTGCAATCGTGTCATTACGATTTCGTGAGTCACTAATGACGGTGTTTTATCCGTCAGGAAAAAAATATCTGCTGACGATGTTGTTATCCATATAATGACCCACTTAGAGCTCAGACAACCGCTAGAGTGAGAGACACTTGTGCAATATCTGGGAATATTTACTGGGGAACAGTTCGCCAGCCAGACCCGTCTCCAGTCATCTCACAACGCTCTTCTCTGTACAGTGGACCCCCGCCTAAAGAGCAAAATTCATTCCAGAATGCTGCTCAAGTGCCATTACCGAACGAATTTACTTCCTTAAGAAATAATGTCACTTAGGTTAGTCTATTTCAGACCCCCAAAAATACACTTCCACAAGCACTTATAATATTATGCTTACATAATTGTACGATTTCCGGGGCGCTCGTTAGGCGGGGGTCCACTGTATCGGACTGAAGAAGCCACTGGCTGTCGAAACGTTTCCTCAGTAAAGCTTCCCACATATTGCACAAGTGTCTTATTCTTCAACTTCAACCACCAGAGTACCCGCACTTGAGAGTCAAAACAATCCATCAACCCACACACACACACTGTGTCTTACTGCTTCACGTTCCTCACTGTCGCTTCGTCGACTACAAGAGGTTTAGGCTAAAATTGTCAGGGTACCTCTCAGTAAGTCGGTGTTGAGTAAATGCGCCGGATCTCAGGCCGGCAGCAATGTTTACAGCATTATTTGCATAACACACTCTATCATTGCCGTGCTCCGGCACATTCACGCGGCCAGGCACGAAACACGGACCGCCAGAGAAGTCGGTAAATAGTAACGTACTGCATAGCTAGCTTGCCTCTCCTTTTTTTTTCCAGTGTCTCTGTTGTCTTTATCTTCGCTTCTGTTCTTACACTTTGTTTATCCTCTTCTCGCTGCTTTCACGCGATCTCTTTGTGATCTTTCTGTGGTCTCTCTGTGGCTTCGCATGATCTCTCTGTGGCCTCACATGATCTCTTTGTGGCCTCGCAACTTGTAAAAGCTCTCTATTTTTTTGTGGAGCAGAGATTCAGCTGCTCAGTGTATAACAGCCTCTCTCCCTCCATCTCGTTACCATTACTCTGCTCATCTCCATCTATCTATTCTCAAGGTAACAGCCTCCCTACCTCCCTCTCGTTACCATTACTCTGCCATTACCATTACTCCATCTAGCTATTCTCAAAGTAACAGCCTCCCTCCCTCTAGTTACCACCTCCCTCTCGTTCCCTCTCCCCCATCGTACGACACAAATATATGAAAATTATTTCCACAATAAATATAACTCACTTTACACGTCGTAATTACTTTTAAGTTGGTGTAATTAGTCGTGAATCCCTTTCAGCGAGTTTTTTTTTTTCTCGTGGGAGTGAGAGAAATAAAAGAGTTTTGTCTGTCGCAAAATACGAAAAAAATCTTTTGAAATTTATGAGAATGTCAAGAGAAATCAGTTTTAAATCTTATTTTTTTTAATAAAGACAACCATCACGACAATGTTGGAAGTTTATTGATTTTGCAATTCTTATAAATTTATTGCAATAGATGCACTCCTGGAAATCTATTGCAATAGATGCACTCCCTGGAGATCCATAATAGATACACTCCCTGGAAATCCATAATAATAGATGCACATTGCATTCCCTGGAGATCATTTATAATAGATTCACTCCCTGGAGATCATTTATAATAGATGCACTCACTGCAGATCTATTATAATAGATGCACCCTCTGGAGATCTATTTAAGGTAGACAACTGGTACAGCAGCATCAGTCTGTCAACACAAGACCGTCCAGTAATTATCAACAAGTCATCACAATAATATTGTTGTCTGGGGAATATTGAAGATGACAGTGAGCATGATAGTAAGATATACTGACTAGGAGGAGGAGGAGGAGGGATATTATCCTGGTTAGGAGGAGGAATATTATCCTGGTTAGCTGGTGGGATGTTATCCTGGTTAGAAGGAATGGTGTTATCTTGGTTAAAAGGAAGGGTGTTATCCTGGTTAAAAGGAAGGGTGTTATCCTGGTTAAAAGGAAGGGTGATATCCTGGTTAAAAGGAAGGGTGTTATCCTGGTTAGGAAGAATAATATCTTGGATAAAGGGATATTATCCTGGTTAGGAGGACGGATATTATCCTATCCAGGTGGAGGAATATTATGTTTGTAAAGAAGAGGAATATTATCATAGCCAGGACATTGTTTCTCTCTTTCTTTCTCTCTCTCTCTTCTTGCCTTCTACGTTCATATTTATTACTCCAAATAATACATAGCATAAAAGTTAGAGAGTCAATGTTAGTTCAGTAAAGATATCTAGTATGCAAACCTTAGTTAATATTATTGATGATGTCGGTGGGTCACACCTTCCTGGCTGACCTCGTGGCCTCGCTGGAAACTTCTTGCCTGGTTTCGTGGCCTCGCTGGAAACTTCTTGGCTGGCCTCGTGGCCTCGCTGGAAACTTCTTGGCTGGTTTCGTGGCCTCGCTGGAAGCATCTTGGCTGGCCTCGTGACCTCGATGGAAACTTCTTGCCTGGTTTCGTGGCCTCGCTGGAAGCATCTTGGCTGGCCTCGTGGCCTCGCTGGAAACTTCTTGCCTGGTTTCTTGGCCTCGCTGGAAGCATCTTGGCTGGCCTCGTGGCCTCGCTGGAAACTTCTTGCCTGGTTTCGTGGCCTCGCTGGAAGCATCTTGGCTGGCCTCGTGGCCTCGCTGGAAACTTCTTGCCTGGTTTCGTAGCCTCGCTGGAAGCATCTTGGCTGGCCTCGTGGCCTCGCTGGAAACTTCTTGGCTGGTCTCGTATCATCGTTAGAAAGATCTCGCTTACCATTCTTTGCCATGTTCTTGCTCGATCTTCTGTACTGCTGAACTTGGAATTCGACAGCTTTCGTAAGTATTTTTTCCGTTAGCAAAAGAGACCAGAGACACTGGTATGCCGACCCGCTGAGTGGAGCTTTATTGGTCATGAGTCCGAAGCCTTTCCCTGGCTCAGCGGTCCGGGATTACTCCTGAGGACAGTGAGTCAAGGATTACATGCGGATTTCCAGCAGCGGATTGCTTTCGAAGGATTACTAGGAACGGGAGTGAGGAGGGTGCACGACCTGGCAGAGGAGGCGTACGACCTGACTGAGGAGGTGCACGACCTGGCTGAGGAGGTGCACGACCTCACCGAGGAGGTACACAACCTGGCTGAGGAGGTGCACATCCTCTGGTCGTGTATTACAGCAATAACGACCATAATATCCGCTTCACATTAATCTTACCCACACTGGAATAAGCTTACGTCTCAGCTTAGTCGTCTTTAAGCTTGGTACTGTGTCAAGGATTACCAAGAAGAAGCTTCAGCATAATAGCTATATTACGTTACTGCATTTTTTAGTTCTATCAGCATTATTTGACTCCTGTCTTCTTCTTCTGATTATAATAATAATAATAATAATAATAATAATAATAATAATAATAATAATAATAATAATATATTATTATTATTATTATTATTATTATTATTATTATTATTATAATTATTATTATCATTATTTTTATGTTCATGGGAAGCGCTGCACCTGGAGGGGCCCTGCGGGAGGAAATATTAGCTAGGAGAGAGAGAGAGAAAGAGGTAAAGAGAACTGGCACACAAATGGAGCTTAATTGAGACTTAATGAAGCTCGGTCATGAGCCAAATCCCATCTTAAATAAAGCTTTACACAGCGACACGCGTCTCTAAATCCTCTTGTCTCCTTGTTAAGATCACGTCAGGAGAGCTCTTGTGGGACGAGAGATTGAGAGACTCGTTATCACTGCTGCTTGAAGTGGTCGTTATCTCTCACCCAGAGACTGTGAGTGAACACTGAGACAGCCCAGGCAGGCAGGTGTAATGAGCAAGGCTCCTGACCTCACCAAAGACAGATTACTGTTGTCTGTGAGTTAAGGTGCAGCATCCCTCACTCCTCCCACGGCCTCTCAGATAAATCTTAAGATGCTGTGAGGCTAACGTCTTCTCATTAACGCACACGTTAAGGGAGGAATATTCTGCGTCTTGCGATGCGACTATCATGCATCACCAGTGATTTAGGAATTAGGTACTTGTGCAATACCTAGGTAGGTTTGTTTGTAGACGTCCTCAAATAACGATACCTAGGTGAGGTACATGTGTCTAATTCCTCATCCTGTCGGTATGGTAGATCATCCCTGTAATGATACCAGGGATTTATTCGAGTTTTAATCGGTGTACACACAGTGGTGAATCAGTAGACGGAATTTTAAAATATCCGGTTACAAATAGGCAATCGCTGTTACAAGAGCAGTCTGCACTCTAGACCTGGCTGCTACATCATCCTGGAACGTTGTACTGGCTGCTACATCATCCTGGAACGTTGTGCTGGCTGCTACATCATTCTGGAACGTTGTGCTGGCTGCTAAATCATCCTGGAACGTTGTGCTGGCTGCTACATCATTCTGGAACGTTGTGCTGGCTGCTACATCATCATCTGGAACGTTGCGTTGGCTGCTACAACACGTATGAATATCTCCTAAGCTGTATATGAATATCTCCTAAGCTGCATATGAATATCTCCTAAGCTGTATATGAATATCTCCTAAGCCCAAATAAATATTTCAGAACTCTGGGCCTAACTTCATGCGCAGCCAGCCACCAACTTTCCGCCAAATCCTTTTAAAGATTGAAAGCGAAACTATCTTAGATGCTGAAGTTCTGACGGCAGTCGATGGTCTTAATCAAATTTCTTGAGAAAGCAATTTCCCCCCCCCTCCCCTCCCACAATCCAGGTCGCTAGCAGTGAAACTTTAGAAAGATGGATTAGGGAATATATTACCAATGATGAGCACTGCTTTCAGATCTTTCAGCGAGTCACGTGTTCAGCATAGAGCCAAGTGGAGCTTTTCATTCATTGAGGTGGAGAGGTTGAGCTTTTTTTCCAGGATATATCAAACGACTGCTAAATCCTGGAATTATTTCCACCAAAAATATTGTTCAAGTGTCCAAGACTGGTTCTGTACAGTGAAGAATTTTCCGATTTTCACACAGTACATTACATAATATAATACACAGTATGTTACACAGTATATTACACAGTATATTACACAGTATATTACACAGTATAATGCACAGTATATTACACAGTATATTACACAGTATATCACACAGTATATTACACAGTATATTACACAGTATATTACACAGTATAATGCACAGTATATTACACAGTATATTACACAGTATATTACACAGTATAATGCACAGTATGTTATACAGTATATTACACAGTATATTACACAGTATATTACACAGTATATTACACAGTATATTACACATTATATTACACATTATATTACACAGTATATTACACAGTATATTACACAGTATAATGCACAGTATGTTACACAGTATATTACACAGTATATTGCACAGTATATTACACAGTATATTACACAGTATATTACACAGTATATTACACAGTATATTACACAGTATATTACACAGTATATTACACAGTATAATGCACAGTATATTACACAGTATAATGCACAGTATATTACACAGTATAATGCACAGTATATTACACAGTATAATGCACAGTATATTACACAGTATAATGCACAGTATATTACACAGTATAATGCACAGTATATTACACAGTATATTACACAGTATATTACACAGTATATTACACAGTATGTTACACAGTATATTACACAGTATATTACACAGTATATTACACAGTGTATTACACAGTATATTACACAGTATATTACACAGTATAATGCACAGTATATTACACAGTATAATGCACAGTATATTACACAGTATAATGCACAGTATATTACACAGTATAATGCACAGTATATTACACAGTATAATGCACAGTATATTACACAGTATAATGCACAGTATATTACACAGTATAATGCACAGTATATTACACAGTATAATGCACAGTATATTACACAGTATAATGCACAGTATATTACACAGTATAATGCACAGTATATTACACAGTATAATGCACAGTATATTACACAGTATAATGCACAGTATATTACACAGTATAATGCACAGTATATTACACAGTATAATGCACAGTATATTACACAGTATAATACACAGTATATTACACAGTATAATACACAGTATACTACACATTATAATACATAATATACCACAGAGTATACTATGCATTATGCTAGTAGAGAGGAAACTATAAGACTATGTAACATCCAACATATTTATTTACCATCGCTGGTCACATCTAGTCAACAAAACTTTCACAATTCAACTCATGTTATGACTCGTTATTTACACAAATCAATTCAACTCATGTTATGACTCGTTATTTACACAAATCAATTCAAATCATGTTATGACTCGTTATTTACACAAATCAATTCAACTCATGTTATGACTCGTTATATACACAAATCAATTCAACTCATGTTATGACTCGTTATTTACACAAATCAATTCAAATCATGTTATGACTCGTTATTTACACAAATCAATTCAACTCATGTTATGACTCGTTATTTACACAAATCAATTCAACTCATGTTATGACTCGTTATTTACACAAATCAATTCAACTCATGTTATGACTCGTTATTTACACAAATCAATTCAACTCATGTTATGACTCGTTATTTACACAAATCAATTCAACTCATGTTATGACTCGTTATTTACACAAATCAATTCAACTCATGTTATGACTCGTTATTTACACAAATCAAGTCAACTCATGTTATGACTCGTTATTTACACAAATCAATTCAACTCATGTTATGACTCGTTATTTACACAAATCAATTCAACTCATGTTATGACTCGTTATTTACACAAATCAATTCAACTCATGTTATGACTCGTTATTTACACAAATCAATTCAACTCATGTTATGACTCGTTATTTACACAAATCAAGTCAACTCATGTTATGACTCGTTATTTACACAAATCAGTTTACATAATCTTCTTTGGTAGCGCAGTTCGCTTCATAATGTCTCTCTGAAAGCAAAGCTTCTGCTGAACTAGCCTTAGCCTGAAATTAATGAATATACTTACAAATAAATATGCTTGAAATTATACTCGGCTGAAATCCTCTCCTGGATTATTGCACAAAAATCTTGCAGAACTGTGAGGGACGACCGCTGTTGCACACTGTGGCAGGAAGGATGTCCTCGCTCCACACTTGTAAACACCTGTAAACACAACGACTCTCGTGTCCATCACCAAAGTTGCACCGACAAATCACGTACTGTGGTTGAGTGTGGTTGAATATGGTCAATCCGTCATGTGAAACTTGGCTCTCTTTAGCCTCTTTAGAGACAAATGTATTGGAACTGAATGAGGAAATGTATAGATGGGTATCTGTACGTATATACAGTATCATATTCGTATATACACCGACAGGTGTATATATTAGCCGAAAAGTACAAATAGACAGCGATATATGCGTTATTCAGAGTATATACACCTATGGGTGCGTACCTCACTGTATATATTCCGTGAGGTGCATAATGTTAGTGTGTATACTTGGTGAGATGTATATCTCTCAGTGTATATATGGTGTGACCGTAATCACCATTTTAAGAACCATTGTCCGGTATTCTTAAATGTTAGCAGACAGGCGAATTGCAGCCTTAATGACCCTCTAGCAGTCACTGGCCTTTAAAATGAACGACCTGACAGTGGGACTCCCATGAGTGTCAGTGAGACTTCCATGAGTGTCAGTGGGACTCTCATGAGTGTCAGTGGGACTCCCAGGAGTGTCATTAGGACACAGCAGTGTAGGTAGGACACAGCAGTGTAGGTAGGACACAGCAGTGCAGGTAGGACACAGCAGTGCAGGTAGGACACCTTATATAGGCTTCAGGACACCCTGCGGTGAGGGGCTGGACGCTGAAGGATTCAAGTTAGGTTTGGTATAACTCTTATCCCTCATCCATGTAGAATGAATTAATAACTTTGTCGATAAGTTGTAAACTTGGTAACTAACTTTGGTTAAATATTGGTATCCCTAGAAGTGAGCGATATCCCCTGGTATGTGGACATGGTATTACCAATGTTACTCGGTTATTTTCACGGGAACTCAAGTATCCCCAAAAGTACTCAAGTATCCCCAAAGGTACTCAAGTTCCTCAAAAGTACTCAAGTATCCCCAAAAGTACTCAAGTTCCCCAAAAGTACTCAAGTATCCCTAGAAGTACTCAAGTATTCCCAAAAGTACTCACATATCCCCAAAAGTACTCAAGTATCCCTAAAAATACTCAAGTTCCCCAAAAGTACTCAAGTATCCCCAAATGGAATCAAGTATCCCCAGAACTATTCAAATATTCCCAAAAGTACTCAAGTATTCCAACTTCAACCTTCCCTCCCACCCCCTTCCCCACACCGCTAATCACCTCCCTTCAGTTTCACCAATACCTCTGCTCATTTTCACTGCCACTTCCCCTCACTTTCAGTACCACCTCTCTTCACTTTCACTACCACCTCCCCTCACTTTCACCACCACCTCCTCTCACTCTCATCACCACCTCCCCTCACTTTCACCACCACCTCCTCTCACTCTCATCACCACCTCCCCTCACTTTCACCACCTTCTCTCCCTCTTCTATTAGATACCAAAGTCGTGTTTCCAGAAAGATAACAATCCTGGTCACCTTCATTTAAGATATCTCACGTTAATCATAACCTTTAAAGTATTTTCTCATTGTATGTATTCTTGATTTCTAATATTTTTTTTTACCCTACTGGGTCATCTTTTCGGTCAATATACACACAAGACATTATACCAGACAATATCAAAGATTTAAAACTTGTGTATAAAACTTACTTACCTGTTTTTTGTTTATTTTCAGCTTTAAATTTGTCAATAAATATTAATCCTTGTTTTTAAGTACTAAAGAATTCTTGGCTTGTGGAGAACACGTCACACGTAGCCTTATTGAATCTCCTTAAGTCTATTGTCTCTAAACCCAATTAAGAATAATAAAGAACACAATAAATGAATATACAAGTTACGTAGTTGTTTATCTTTTTCGGTTATCACAAATATTATTATAACTTTTAAATAAATATATTACATATAGTTCATGAATGTCAATTAATTGCCTCTATTTGCTATGTATTTACATATACAAGTAATTGATATATGTATATATTACATCAAGGTTATAATATCGATAGGATATACTAGATCAATGTTGTATTATCTATATTTTTAGGAATACAGAGAATCCTTCTGCCCATCTGCAGTTTCCTCCGTTATTCTTTATTCTTAAATTGATTTTGGCTTTAGATTCTCTTCCTCTAAATTAGTGCATTTTTTTAAACCATTCATATATTAATTTTACTTGGATAATCAGAATTTCCTAATTTTTTTTTTTGAGGAACCTCGAAATATGTTAGATGGTGTTTAAGGAATATGTGGAGGTATAAGAAAAAGGCAGAAATTTTGGGGAAAAGGTAAGTGAACTTTGGGTCAGGTAATTTTTTTTTTTTTGGTGGGTGTTTGTGGACAAACTGGTGTGGGAGGGGGAGAGGGGGAGGAGGTGGGAGGGGTAGTTTGTGTGGAGGGGGAAGGGTGGTCGATATGGCTTCCCCTGTATGGGGAGTGGGGATGGGGCAGTTAGTTAATGGTAGCCTGGGTTGGAACACACCTTCTTTTACCTAGTCTAACACCTATTTCTCTCTCTCTCTCTCTCTCTCTCTCTCTCTCTCTCTCTCTCTCTCTCTCTCTCTCTCTCTCTCTCTCTCTCTCTCTCTCTCCCCCATTAATTAACGAAGGCCTTCTCTACTTTTCTCGAACCAGTCAGGACTTGACAATGATCTGGGATTGAGCGAAACGTCGTCATAAGATTTATTTACTAAGTGTTTGTTGATGCAACAAACAACTGCACTTTACAACAAACAGGTAACAGTTAAGCAAACAAATCTTGGAGAGGTTTCATAGACTTCTCTCAACACCAACACAGACACAACACAGACTGGTCTCAACACAGACTGGTTTCAACACAGACACAACACACATTGGTCTCAACACAGACACAACACACATTGGTCTCAACACAGACACAACACACACTGGTCTCAACACGACACAACACACACTGGTCTCAACACAGACACAACACACACTGGTCTCAACACAGACACAACACACACTGGTCTCAACACAGACACAACACACACTGGTCTCAACACAGACACAACACACACTGGTCTCAACACAGACACAACAACACTGGTCTCAACACAGACACAACACACACTGGTCTCAACACAGACACAACACACACTGGTCTCAACACAGACACAACACACACTGGTCTCAACACAGACACAACACACACTGGTCTCAACACAGACACAACACACACTGGTCTCAACACAGACACAACACACACTGGTCTCAACACAGACACAACACACACTGGTCTCAACACAAACACAGACACAACACACTGGTCTCAACACAGACACAACACACACTGGTCTCAACACAAACACACACACACACTGGTCTCAACACAGACACAACACACACTGGTCTCAACACAGACACAACACACACTGGTCTCAACACAACACACACAACACACTGGTCTCAACACAGACACAACACACACTGGTCTCAACACAAACACAACACACACTGGTCTCAACACAAACACAGACACAACACACTGGTCTCAACACAAACACAGACACAACACACTGGTCTCAACACAAACACAGACACAACACACTGGTCTCAACACAGACACAACACACACTGGTCTCAACACAGACACCATGTTCACAACACACTGGTCTCAACACAAACACAGACACAACACACTGGTCTCAACACAGACACAACACACACTGGTCTCAACACAGACACAACACACACTGGTCTCAACACAGACACAACACACACTGGTCTCAACACAGACACAACACACACTGGTCTCAACACAGACACAACATACACTGGTCTCAACACTGACACAACACACACTGGTCTCAACACAAACACAGTTGCTACAAATACTTTATATATAAGAATCAAACTGATTTTTCTCTTTACAACAAACAGTGCTAATTTAATTCAACTATCCAGTCTTTCCTTTGAGGCATTTCTCCCCACTTCTCTCTCTCTTTCTCTCTCTCTCTCTCTCTCTCTCTCTCTCTCTCTCTCTCTCTCTCTCTCTCTCTCTCTCTCTCTCTCTCTCTCTCTCTCTCTCTCTCTCTCTCTCTCTCTCTCTCTCTCTCACTCTCTCTCTCTTTCTCTCTCTTTCTCCTGTCTCTGTTGACATTTAATTTTGGCTTCTAGTTCGTCTTCAAATATAAGAAAAATTCCATCTTCCGTCTGTAACAAATGCGCTTGAAATTCTCCATTTTTAATAAAAGTTTGCCATGAAATTCCCTAAAATATTTTGACAATGCAATTTTATGGGGAAGAGGTAAACCCGTAGGCTTCTAACAGAGCCTAAAAAATAGGATATAATTGCGTTTGGTCCAGGAAGGGGAGGATATACATATTTTATTTCATGGTAATGTTATTAGAGTGATCGAATCAAAGGTATATATAGCGAGAGGTATGTATCTCATAGTGTATATACACTGAGACGTGTGTATCTCTCAATGTATATACACTGAGACGTGTGTATCTCTCATGTATATACACTGAGACGTGTGTATCTCTCAATGTATATACACTGAGACATGTGTATCTCTCTATGTATATACACTGAGACGTGTGTATCTCTCAGTGTATATACACTGAGACGTGTGTATCTCTCAGTGTATATACACTGGGGACTGTGTGTATCTCTCAGTGTATATACACTGAGACGTGTGTATCTCTCAGTGTATATACACTGAGACGTGTGTATCTCTCAGTGTATATACACTGAGACGTGTTATTCAGTGATATACACTGAGACTGTGTATCTCTCAGTGTATATACACTGAGACGTGTTATCTCTCAGTGTATATACACTGAGACGTGTGTATCTCTCATTATATACACTGAGACGTGTCTATCTCTCAGTGTATATACACTGAGACGTGTTATCTCTCAGTGTATATACACTGAGACGTGTGTATCTCTCAGTGTATATACACTGAGACGTGTGTATCTCTCAGTGTATATACACTGAACTGGACAGTGTTATCTCTCAGTGTATATACACTGAGACGTGTGTATCTCTCAGTGTATATACACTGAGACGTGTGTATCTCTCAGTGTATATACACTGAGACGTGTGTATCTCTCAGTGTATATACACTGAGACGTGTGTATCTCTCAGTGTATATACACTGAGACGTGTCTATCTCTCAGTGTATATACACTGAGACGTGTGTATCTCTCAGTGTATATACACTGAGACGTGTGTATCTCTCAGTGTATATACACTGAGACGGTGTATCTCTCAGTGTATATACACTGAGACGTGTGTATCTCTCAGTGTATATACACTGAGACGTGTGTATCTCTCAGTGTATATACACTGAGACGTGTGTATCTCTCAGTGTATATACACTGAGACGTGTATATCTCTCAGTATATATACACTGAGACGTTGTAATCTCTCAGTGTATATACACTGAAAGTTTACTTAAATCATTGAGTGACTAGCTATTTTGACCCTCGTGAAAGTCGATGAGCTTTGACCCTCGTGAATTGACTGGTTTGACCATACAATCAATGAACCAACCAACCAACCAACCAACCAACCAACCAACCAACCAACTAACCCAACCAACCAACCAACCAACCAACCAACCAACCAACCAACCAACCAACCAACCAACCAACCAACCAGCCAACCAACCAGCCAACCAACTAACCAACCAACCAACCAACCAACCCAACCAATCATCCTTCTAAAAAAAGTCAATCGTTCTGCAGAAAAATGTAAATTTTCATATTTCATATTTGAGATTTCCCAGATCATTCCCTATTCCATAAGCTATCATTCATAATTCATGGCCCATAAATCATAGCTCATATTTCAAAGTATATAATTTATGTTCTATAATCTATGTTCTATAATTCACTATATCTTACGATACGGTGTGAACTATAGAATATAACTGATGTTATACCACATAAATCTGTGAAATATAACAGATGTTATACTACGTAAATCTATCGTGGTATATAGCTGAAAACAGTCTATCGATGAGTGTATGTAGGTATGATCCAAGGAAATGGAGGGACAAAATTAGCTCCAGTTCCTCGGATCTCAAACCCTGCATCGAAATATGTCGAAGGTTTGTTAATTAATTGGGTTTAAATCCTATCGACTGCACGAGGGGTCATTCAAGTTGCCACGACAACCGTTCACTACCTGACAGGGATGACTGAAGGATATATACACACAGGATATATACACAAGATATATACACCTCCCGGTGTGTATATATCCTGTGGTTGTGATATCTGGCTGCACGATGAACTGTTTGGGTTGAAACCTGGTTTGCAAGATGCTCGTTTAGTCCTGCAGTCACTTTAGCAACTGTTGTCTTGCAACATTTTGACACGATACACTTTAATATCGGACTGTCCCGGTCACACAGCTTCTTGGGTCCTCTATTGCTTTTGCAGGAGTTTGTCTTACCATCATTTTGGAACACAGACATGACCATACAGACAGTGGCTCTGGAAACATGGAACATTTCAGCAGTTTTGGTGACGGATGTTCCAGCAATCTGCACTCCAACAATCTGTCCTCTTTGGTCATTCATTCTTGTCTCAACTGCATTCTGAAATATAACAAAGGAAGTTTGAATGAAAAGAACGACAAAAAGAGACTTGCAACACATATATATTGATTATTCAGTCATTAGTTCAACATATGTTCATATTATTTTATCCAGTCACTTCAACTGTGATATGTACACTCACTTCTGGCCAGGCAGCTATTGCCTAAGTGATGGTGAACGTGCTTTCTCGTCCTTGGGTCATCCTTCCTCGGTGGCAAACATCTAAATTTTTTTCAATAACAATGACATAATAATTTTTTTTCATCTTTGGGACTAAAACTAACTTAAAAACCTCACCTAACCTTCCTAAATATAACAATTTTATATATCTAAATTCTGCTATATACAAGGTGTTTCAAATTTTGGACCCGATTTGAGATCTTAACATGTTGATATTAGGTCCATCGTTTTGAAACGTTCTGTAACTAATTTCTGGACGATGTAAATTATAACTGAAAGCAGAATACTTACTTGTGAAGATTAGCGTTACAACTATATCTGTCTATCGAGCCGGATAATCCCTGACGTAATACCAGTAAACCCGTATGGCTTTTAGTGCCTTCCATTCGCTTGTCAAACCCTAAATGTTGAGCCCTATCTCATGTGCTGAGCTGATTGGTACTTTATCTATCAGTATTTCTTGTGGTTATCCACTGTTTTTGAAAAAAAATAATGAGGGTAGTAGCAGCCTGCAATGCTTCTTGGTCAGCCTCTGTCATTGTTATGCAGGGGAAAGCGGTAAACCCGTGTGGTTTATTCAGTGCAAGGAGCGGTGAAGGCTCGATCTTCTTTCCGCTAGAGTGCTAGAGTGCCAGAGTGGTGGAGTGCCAACAAAGCTGTCACGGAACTGATTAGAATTAAAATGAGACGGTTAGACATGTGTCACCAGTGTACGAGTGTGAGCCAACTCAGCTGGTGGTGAACCAACTCAGCAGGTGGTGAACCAACTCAACAGGTGGTGAACAAAATCAACAGGTGGTGAACCAACTCAACAGGTGGTGAACCAACTCAGCAGGTGGTGAACTAACTCAGCAGGCGGTGAACCAACTCAGCAGGTGGTGAACAAACTCAACAGGTGGTGAACTAACTCAGCAGGTGGTGGACTAACTCAGCAGGTGGTGAACCAACTCAGCAGGTGGCCAACTTACTCAGCAGGTGGTAAAATCTGGGGTCTGGCTTTTATAGTATAAATATTCTGCAAATTTAATGTACAGTACCCAGGTTCGAGTCCTGTTCTGGTCTGAGATAAGTTCTGTAAATAATTTCACTCGTTTGCTTGGTGAACTCACTCAACAAGTGGCACTGAAGTGAGAGCTGGCACTGAGGTGAGAGCTGGCACTGAGATGAAAGCTGGCACTGAGGTGAGAGTTGGCACTGAGGTGAGAGTTGGCACTGAGGTGAGAGCTGGCACTGAGGTGAGAGCTGGCACTGAGGTGAGAGTTGGCACTGAGGTGAGAGCTGGCACTGAGGTGAGAGCTGGCACTAAGGTGAGAGCTGACACTGAGATGAGAGCTGGCACTGAGGTGAGAGCTGGCACTGAGGTGAGAGCTGGCACTGAGGTGAGAGCTGACATTGAGGTGAGAGCTGGCACTAAGGTGAGAGCTGGCACTGAGATAAGAGCTGGCACTGAGATGAGAGCTGGCACTGAGATGAGAGCTGGCACTGAGGTGAGAGCTGGCACTGAGGTGAAAGCTGGCACTGAGGTGAGAGCTGGCACTAAGATGAGATCTGGCACTGAAGTGAAAGCTGGCACTGAGGTGAAAACTGGCACTGAGGTGAGAGCTGGAGCAGAGTGCCGTCCCGTGTCAGACAGGATCACCGTGAGATGACCAGGCACACTCAAGGTGACAATTTCCGTCCATTCTGGAGCTGCAGACTGATACGACAGGGAAATGAGGAGGGGGGCTAATCCCCCCACCACCTTTTCACCCTGGTAATTACAACCCGGGGAAAGGCAGGGGGCGGAGGGGGAAGCGCTTACTCCTACTTCCTTTACCCTGGGATACACTAGCAGCAGCACCAGTGGCTTACCTAGGGTATACCAGGAGGGTATTTCAGGGGTCAACCCCCCGCTGCCCCTCCATGACCAGGCCTTGATGGCACTGCTCTGAGAATTAGTATCAGAAGCTGGGGTTGGCACCACAACTCGTGGGCCTACATGTTGCAGCACACGTTGCAACATCAACACCATAACAACCACTAATTTCGCACAAACACACCAAAAAAAACATTGTATTATAATGCTAGCATGTTATGAATGTGTAATACTGACCCTGGTGGGCGAAACATCTCGATAAAATGCCGTGAACATAAGAACATAAGAATGGAGGAACACTGCAGAAGGCCTACTGGCCCACACAAGGCAAATCCTTACCACATGTCTCATGCTATACGAGCAACAAACAATCCTCAACACAAACAATGAAGAACAATCATAATGAAAACAATCTACAGCAACCACAATAAGAACAGTCACAACAAGAACAATCACAATAACAACATTTCACAACAGTCACAATGAAGAACACTCCACAACAATCACACTAAACAATAATCCACAACAGCCACAACGAGTACAATCCGCAACAATCACAACGAGTACAATTCACAACAATCACAGTAACAACGATCCACAACAATCACAATAAACAACAATCCACAACAATCACAATAAATAATAATCCACAACAATCACAACGAGTACAATTCACAACAATCACAACGAGTACAATTTACAACACTCACGACGAGTACAATTCACAACACTCACAATAAACAACAATCCACAATAATCACAATAAACAACAATCCACAACAATCACAACGAGTACAATTCACAACAATCACAATAAACAATGATAAACAACAATCACAAAGAGTACAATTCACAACACTCGCAACGAGTACAATTCACAACAATCACAATAAACAATAATCCACAACCATCACAACGAGTACAATTCACAACAATCACAATAAACAATAATAAACAACACTCACAAAGAGTACAATTCACAACACTCACAACGAGTACAATTCACAACAATCACAATAAACAATAATAAACAACAATCACAAAGAGTACAATTCACAACACTCACAACGAGTACAATTCACAACAATCACAATAAACAACAATCACAACCATCACAACGAGTACAATTCACAACACTCACAACGAGTACAATTCACAACAATCACAATAAACAATAATCCACAACCATCACAACGAGTACAATTCACAACAATCACAATAAACAATAATAAACAACAATCACAAAGAGTACAATTCACAACACTCACAACGAGTACAATTCACAACAATCACAATAAACAATAATCCACAACAATCACAAAGAGTACAATTCACAACACTCACAACGAGTACAATTCACAACAATCACAATAAACAATAATCCACAACCATCACAACGAGTACAATTCACAACACTCACAACGAGTACAATTCACAACAATCACAATAAACAACAATCCGAGCTACTCAAGCTGAAGACAGTCTGGTATTTGCTAAAGATAATCATTTTAATTAGAAACTCGCGTCACCTAATGGACTGTTTATGTTAGGGGAGAAAGAGTCTTTTGTGTTTGTAGGAGGCTAGGAGGGCCTACACTAATAGAACCCTTACCCAGGCTCTGTAGAACCTGCTATCCCAGACTGTAGAATCTGTTATCCCAGGCTCTGTAGAACCTGTTATCCCAGGCTCTGTAGAACCTGCTATCCCAGACTGTAGAACCTGTTATCACAGGCTCTGTAGAACCTGTTATCCCAGGCTCTGTAGAACCTGCTATCCAAGCCTCTGTAGAACCTTTTATCCAAGGCTCTGTAGAACCTGTTATCCCAGGCTCTGTAGAACCTATTATCCAAGGCTCTGTAGAACCTGTTATCCCAGGCTCTGTAGAACCTATTATCCAAGGCTCTGTAGAACCTGTTATCCCAGGCTCTGTAGAACCTGCTATCCAAGGCTCTGTAGATCCTGTTATCCCAGGCTCTGTAGCACATGTTATCCCAGGCTCTGTAGCACATCTTATCCCAGGCTCTGTAGCACCTGTTATCCTAGGCTCTGTAGAACCTGTTATCACAGCCTCTGTAGAACCTGCTATCCCAGGCTCTGTAGAACCTGCTATCCAAGCCTCTGTAGAACCTGTTATCCCAGGCTCTGTAGAACCTGTTATTCCAGGCTCTGTAGCACATGTTATCCCAGGCTCTGTAGCACCTGTTATCCTAGGCTCTGTAGAACCTGTTATCACAGGCTCTGTAGAACCTGCTATCCCAGTTTCTGTAGAACCTGCTATCCAAGCCTCTGTAGAACCTGTTATCCCAGGCTCTGTAGAACCTGTTATCCCAGGCTCTGTAGCACATGTTATCCCAGGCTCTGTAGCACATGTTATCCCAGGCTCTGTAGCACCTGTTATCCTAGGCTCTGTAGAACCTGTTATCACAGGCTCTGTAGAACCTGCTATCCCAGGCTCTGTAGAACCTGCTATCCAAGCCTCTGTAGAAACTGTTATCCCAGGCTCTGTAGCACCTGTTATCCTAGGCTCTGTAGAACCTGTTATCACAGGCTCTGTAGAACCTGTTATCCCAGGCTCTGTAGAACCTGCTATCCAAGCCTCTGTAGAAACTGTTATCCCAGGCTCTGTAGCACCTGTTATCCAAGGCTTTGTAGAACCTGTTATCCAAGGCTGTGTAGAACCTTTTATCCCAGGCTCTGTAGAAACTGTTATCCCAGGCTCTGTAGAACCTGTTATCCCAGGCTCTGTAGAACCTGTTATCCCAGACTGTAGAACCTGTTATCCCAGGCTCTATAGAAAGTGTTATTCAACGGTTTGTAGAACCTGTTATCCCAGGCTCTGTAGAACCTGTTATCCCAGGCTCTGTAGAACCTGTTATCCCAGGCTCTGTAGAACTTATTATCCAAGGCTCTGTAGAACCTGTTATCCCAGGCTCTGTAGAACCTATTATCCAAGGCTCTGTAGAACCTGTTATCCCAGGCTCTGTAGAACCTGCTATCCAAGGCTCTGTAGAACCTGTTATCCCAGGCTCTGTAGCACCTGTTATCCAAGGCTGTGTAGAACCTGTTATCCAAGGCTTTGTAGAACCTGCTATCCAAGGCTTTGTAGAACCTGTTATCCAAGGCTGTGTAGAACCTTTTATCCCAGGCTCTGTAGAACCTGTTATCCCAGGCTCTGTAGAACCTGTTATCCCAGGCTCTGTAGAACCTGTTATCCCAGGCTCTGTAGAACCTGTTATCCCAGACTGTAGAACCTGTTATCCCAGGCTCTATAGAAAGTGTTATCCAACGGTTTGTAGAACCTGTTATCCCAGGCTCTGTAGAACCTGTTATCCCAGGCTCTGTAGAACCTGTTATCCCAGGCTCTGTAGAACCTGTTATCCTAGGCTCTGTAGAACCTGTTATCCCAGGCTCTGTAGAACCTATTATCCCAGGCTCTGTAGAACCTGTTATCCCAGGCTCTGTAGAACCTGTTATCCCAGGCTCTGTAGAACCTGTTATTCCAGCTGCTCAAATGTTCTATCTTACATGTATTTTACATGTATCTTATATGCATTTAACATGTGTTTAATATCAGTATTTATTATGTATTTTACATGTATCTTACATGTATTTTACATGTGTTTAATATCAGTATTTATTATGTATTTTACATGTATCTTACATGTATTTTACATGTATTTAATATCAGTATTTATTATGTATTTTACATGTATCTTACATGTATTTTACATGTATTCAATATCAGTATTTATTATGTATTTTACATGTATCTTACATGTATTTTACATGTATTAAATATCAGTATTTATTATGTAATCTGAAACTCAGTTGTCATTAAGAATTGAAATGAGAATTTTTCTTAAGGATTCACACTCGACGGCTTATATATATTTTCTTCTTATAAATTAAAATTTAGATTAACTTGAAATTAATATATTTTACGTTGCATCTAAGCTAAAAAAATTAGATTAATATGTGACTGAGAAAGGCAGTGCGTGCTGACTTGCCTAGAATGGGCCAGTAGGCCTGCTGCAGTGCTCTGAAGTTTTGATGTGATTTTTGTGGGTTACTTGTGAATTGTTCCAGCCATGGTGCTGCGTCTCTGTGGGTTACTTGTGAATTGTTCCAACCATGGTGCTGCGTCTCTGTGGGTTACTTGGGAATGGTTCCAACCATGGTGCTGCGTCTCTGTGGGTTACTTGTGAATGGTTCCAACCATGGTGCTGTGTCTCTGTGGGTTACTTGTGAATGGTTTCAACCATGGTGCTGCGTCTCTGTGGGTTACTTGTGAATGGTTCCAACCATGGTGCTGCGTCTCTGTGGGTTACTTGTGAATGGTTTCAACCATGGTGCTGCGTCTCTGTGGGTTACTTGTGAATGGTTCCAACCATGGTACTGCGTCTCTGTGGGTTACTTGTGAATGGTTCCAACCATGGTGCTGTGTCTCTGTGGGTTACTTGTGAATGGTTTCAACCATGGTACTGCGTCTCTGTGGGTTACTTGTGAATGGTTTCAACCATGGTGCTGTGTCTCTGTGGGTTACTTGTGAATGGTTTCAACCATGGTACTGCGTCTCTGTGGGTTACTTGTGAATGGTTCCAACCATGGTGCTGTGTCTCTGTGGGTTACTTGTGAATGGTTTCAACCATGGTACTGCGTCTCTGTGGGTTACTTGTGAATGGTTCCAACCATGGTGCTGTGTCTCTGTGGGTTACTTGTGAATGGTTTCAACCATGGTACTGCGTCTCTGTGGGTTACTTGTGAATGGTTCCAACCATGGTGCTGTGTCTCTATGGGTTACTTGTGAATGGTTTCAACCATGGTGCTGCGTCTCTGTGGGTTACTTTTGAATTGTTTCAACCATGGTATTGTGACATTTCTGCAGTGTGTCGAGAATGAAGGAGTCTCTAAGGAGTCTCCTGATGACAACAGCTATAAGTCTCACCGTCTGGTGAAGGTGTAGAGACAGAAGTGTCTCCCTACAGTGGAGGCTGAACGCTCTTACAATTTAAGAGCCATAAATTCTCTGAAAGAAATCGAGGGTGGTCACTCTTCCGGAAACTCTCATACATCTAATATATATATATATATATATATATATATATATATATATATATATATATATATATATATATATATATATATATATACATACATACGAATGTGTGTGTGGGGGCGTGTTAAATTTATTAATTATAAAATCTCTCTCTCTCTCTCTCTCTTCTGAATCTAATGCACAGAACCAATATAAAGACTTCTCGTAACTTAATGACAAACTTAACTATGCTGAAGTTTTTTATTATTAACTATAGACTAAGACGACCCAGTGCGACCTCTTGACGACACTTCGTTGACAACACTGGTCAGTCACAGGTCAGACGAAACCTCCATGAAGAATTAGACAGATGAGCAACACCTGGGTATGTTTATAGAAGACGTTTCGCCAACCCAGTGGCTTTCTGAATTCAAAAGAGAGATGATATTTGAAGACAGTAGAAGATGAGATAATCAGTCCCTTAGCCTTGCAGAACTATACGTAGAAAAGAATGGAAGATGAGGTAATCAGTCTCTGAGCCTTGTAGAAGATAATGGAAGAGAAGGTATTCAATCCCTCTGCCTGGAAGCCGGTGTACAGTACCTAGGTATTGACGAATCTGAAGCATAGACAGGAAGATGGACTCTTATGTACTGAAGTCAGATGAGGTGCAGCAGTTGAAGACACGGCGTTTATTATGTAAGTGGATTGGATTTGTGAAGGACCTGCCTAATATGGGCCAACAGGCCTATTTGCAGTGTTTCTCCTTTCTTATGTTCTTATGTCATTAGTGGGCGGGGCCACTAGTGAAAGCCGTCTTCAACAACTGGGTCAATGTTTGGTAAATATCGTAGGTTGAAGGAATTATTCTAACATTACTTCCCTTAACACCATCATCACTTCCATAAAGCCCCTCTTCCCCTTTTTTATCATAACCCCCATAACTTCTCACACCTCTGATTTCACACCCTCCATAACACCATGACCCTCAACCCCATCCACGAAACTCGTTCCTCCACCTTATATACTCCAATTCCTCCACTCGCATCTCTCTCACATTTCTATATATTTCACACGCACACCCACTCCTTTCACTGTGCTATTCTCGACCTCTCTACCCCAGACGAAACAAAAGAGCCCCCACTAATGATGGCACTCTTCAAGGCCCTTGTACTCTCTCGTCTAGAATATTGCTCTGTGCTCACCACCTTTTTCAAGGCAGGAGAGATATTCTTGCTACAAAGTATTCAGAGATCATTAACTGCCCTCACAGCATCGTTAAGACGCTTAATATACAGGGGAACGACTAACAGCACTCAGGATGCACTCGGTGGAATGAAGATGAGAAAGTCAGCTGATGATCTACACATGGACATAAAAAATGCTGGAAAATCCAAGTACTTCAATGTACACACTGCCATAACAACTAACTGGAGTAAGAGAGACACACAGGGGGAAAGCAGAGATGAAAGGCGCTCTGGGAAAGTGTAAAACACATGCACTGAAAAGCAGCGGTGGATGAAGGAGAATTGGGAAAGGTTGTGTCAACATTGATGGTGCACTCGTCGGGTGTCCAACAACAGGTGTACAGAAGATCACAAGATTAAATCACATCACTAGGAAACTGAACAAATTCCTGCTAGATGTCAGAGATCGGTCATGTTGTCCGTGATAGCAGCGGGCATCAAGCAGTTAGAAGAAGAGGAGGAAGAAGAAGAGGCAGAAGAAAAGAAGAAGAAGAAGAAGAAGAAGAAGAAGAAGAAGAAGAAAAAGAAAAAGAAAAGGAACAGTAAGAGCAACCACAACAGTCTTCTCACAAGCAAGCAGCACTGCTGACTCTCCCTGGAGTGTGTGGCCGCCTCGCTCTGCCCAAGACAACATCTTAACTACTTACGTTATCTACTAAGCAGACTCAACCCAAAACAAACAGCATCCCTTGAAAACCCATCTCCTCCATGTATTAGCAACAAGACGCCACTCCTTTGACTCCTCCACTCCGCCAGGGTTAAAAACCTTCTTTTTAGAGAGCAGAGATCAAAGAAAGAGAGAGAGAGAGAGAGGGAGAGAGAGAGAGAGAGAGAGAGAGAGAGAGAGAGAGAGAGAGAGAGAGAGAGAGAGAGAGAGGCAAGAAGAGATGCTAGATCCCCTCATCCCGTGGGGAAATTTTACCAACCTCAAACACAGATAAGATGTATCCAATCCTAAATGCAGCAGCATCGCCTTGGGTTATTACTACTCGATCCTTCGTCTCATTCGATTGTGCTCACCTAGTTGTGTTTGTGAGGGGGGTCGAGTCTCAGCTCCTGGTCCAGCCTCGTCAAAACTTGATCGACATTTACGTGCATGTGTAGGAAGGAGTGTTGGGAGAGAGTCAATGTAATTCCCAAGTCGTTGAGGAAGTAAGAAGGAATCTAAACCTTAAATAAATAAATAAACAATCAATATTAAAATAAAAAAAAATGCGATTCATTACGAAAGGAGAAATGCAAGAAAAGGAGGGAAAAAGGAAGTATAAAATATGATAAACTAGTGAAATTTAGAGGTAAAAAAAATGCGAAAAAAGTACTTGAGGGGGAAATTTAGAACCAAAGCCAAAGAGGCAAGAATGTTAGGAAGACTGAACAAGAAGCAAGGAGACAAGAATTTTGGGAAGACTGAACAAAAAAGGAGACAAGGACAAAAACCACCAGGCTCGACAAGAACACAAGGAGCGAACAACAAACCCGGGTGAAACAAGAACACAATGAGCAAAAACAACAACACAAGCTTAAACAAAAGCACAAGCAAATAAGAACACCACTCTATGAGGAGCCAAGGTAAACATCACCTCACTCTGTGACATCAGTAAATAACAGAATCCACAACAAATTCAATTAAGAACATCCCCGTGGGAGGCAAGTCTCCTTCTCTGGTCCTGGACCAAAGTCACGTTCTCACCTCAATAAAATGTTAATGAAGGAATTACTTAATCAGCCAATTATAAAAAAGAGGAATCTTTACTAGATCATTAATATATAAAAGAGAGAAGAGTTGATGGTTAAAGTGTGTTGGTGGTGTTAACGAGTGTTACTGGTGGTGTTAGGGTGTGTTACTAGTGGTGTTACTGGTGTTAGGGTGTTACTGGTGGTGTTACTGGTGGTGTTACTGGTGGTGTTAGGGTGTGTTACTGGTGGTGTTACTGGTGGTGTTACTGGTGGTGTTAGGGTGTGTTACTAGTGGCGTTACTGGTGGTGTTAGGGTGTGTTACTGGTGGTATTAGGTGTGTTACTGGTGGTGTTAGGGTGTTACTGGTGGTATTAAGGTGTGCTACTGGTGGTGTTAATGGTGATGTTAGAGTGTGTTACTGGTGGTGTTAGGGTGTGTTACTGGTGGTGTTACGGTGTGTTATTTGAGTTACAGTCTGTATTATCGGGTTACTGACGGTGTTACCGTGTTAGCTGGTGTTACTGAGAGTTCACTACTATTTTTACTACTATTACTACTACTACTACTATTACTAATACTACTACCGTTACTACTACTATTACTACTACTACTACTATTATTACTACTACTATTACTGCTGCTACTACAATTACTACTACTACTACTACTATTACTACTACTAGTACTATTACATTTCCGACATATTTTCTGTTTTCTCTCCATTTCCTGGTTCAATATTGACATGATAACAGTAAAGGAATAAGGGAAACGCCATTGATAGTTTATGCTCATCACTTTTGGGTTATTTGTGAGTTGATAACGAGTGTCATGGGAGATACAGTGGATGGTGGTGAGTTGTTAACGAGTGTCATGGAAGATACAGTGGATGGTGGTGAGTTGATAACGAGTGTCATGGGAGATACAGTGGATGGTGGTGAGTTATTAACGAGTGTCATGGGAGATACAGTGGATGGTGGTGAGTTATTAACGAGTGTCATGGGAGATACAGTGGATGGTGGTGAGTTGTTAACGAGTGTCATGGGAGATACAGTGGATGGTGGTGAGTTGTTAACGAGTGTCATGGAAGATACAGTGGATGGTGGTGAGTTGTTAACGAGTGTCATGGGAGATACAGTGGATGGTGGTGAGTTGTTAACGAGTGTCATGGGAGATACAGTGGATGGTGGTGAGTTGTTAACGAGTGTCATGGGAGATACAGTGGATGGTGGTGAGTTGTTAACGAGTGTCATGGGAGATACAGTGAATGGTGGTGAGTTGTTAACGAATGTCATGGGAGATACAGTGGATGGGGGTGAGTTGTTAACGAGTGTCATGGAAGATACAGTGGATGGTGGTGAGTTGTTAACGAGTGTCATGGGA
>WNWK01002154.1:167500-192500 GCA_009830355.1 Cherax destructor | reverse complement strand
AGGAACGTTGGGTATGTCACAAAACGTCGGAAAACCAACGTTGTTCTTAAAACACCGATTTTACTTTTCCTACGTTGTTTACATTATTTATAAGAGCAGGTTTTCCTTAGAAAAAAACCTCTGTTATACTGTATTTGACGTACGTAGAGTCAGTGACGACTTTGCTGTACGTTTTATTACTTAATAGTCTCTGCCTGTTGTCCTTGATATCGTAAGGTTTTGAATGAAACATCAAATTCTAAATACTGACTTGCATTTGCTTGTCACTCACTGTCTCATGCGCAGAGTAGGTATGCATTTATTAGGAGAGCACAAGCTCTACCACATTCATGACTGAAAGCAGGGTAACTAGAGCCCTCAAGAGGTGGTATACAACCTTAGTTCGTCTGGTTACTATAAGGCGTGCTGTGGCATTCTGACTTGTTCGAGGATAGTTGGGAGGATGGTTCGATTACTTGGTCTGTGGTGATCACTCCATCCAGCCAGACTCTCTCAAGCCGTCAGCTGGCATGTTTGCCACTGTGACTCCTTTGTGATGCTTCCTGTTCGCTGTTTGTAATTAATCTGGTCTCTTTAAAAATACTTGTACACTGGTAAATATTGTACATAACTATTTAGTAAAGGAAGAATATACAGAGTGTACCATAAATATATAATTCACACAAGTTATTTCTGTACCTAGATATTCTTCCTTGTTGAGGGATACTTGTGAGTGTTACTAGCCGTTGTTTGCAGTAACACAAGTAGTACTGCAGTCCTGCAACACAAGTAGTAATGCAGTCCAGCAACACAAGCACCGGAGTGCGAGAAAATCTTTTTTTAATCTATAGATTCTCTTTATATAAAACCTCTTGAAGATGGATCTTGATGTCTTAATCTTTGATCACTTCAGTCTTGATGCAAGTGTTAGACACCTCCAGTCTTGCAGGTGCCAGCAGCATCTTGCCTCGACGCTGCTGGCACCTTGAACACCACATTAACATGATGGGGGAGACGCGAATCTCCTGACATGTAATAATTCTGCAAAGCCCAGCACGTTATTCCTCAGAGATAAAGTAGTTTTCACGCGACTGGTGTCATCTCCTACCATTTTCTAAAGTCATTCTCCGGACTAAGGCATTCTTGGGGGTTTAAATAAACGCCAGTCTCTTGTATCAGCACTTCTGCATGGAAGATCCAAGGTTTTGCTTACGTTTTAATGCTTTTGTTTCTGTCTATCTGTCTGTCTGTCTGTCTCTATCTCTCTCTCTCTCTCTTTCTCTCTTTCTCTGTTTCTCTTCTGGGGTCTGATCAATAGTATTCATGTCTGCTACTGAACCTCCTCGCCACACCTCAAATACTGCACCTCCTCGCCACACCTCAAATACTGCACCTCCTCGCCACACCTCAAATACTGCACCTCCTCGCCACACCTCAAATACTGCACCTCCTCGCCACACCTCAAATACTGCACCTCATCGCCACCTCAAATACTGCACTCTCGCCACACCTCAAATCTGCACCTCCTCGCCACACCTCAAATACTGCACTCATCGCCACACCTCAAATACTGCACCTCTCGCCACACCTCAAATACTGCACCTCCTCGCCACACCTCAAATACTGCACCTCCTCGCCACACCTCAAATACTGCACCTCATCGCCACACCTCAAATACTGCACCTCCTCGCCACACCTCAAATACTGCACCTCCTCGCCACACCTCAAATACTGCACCTCATCGCCACACCTCAAATACTGCACCTCATCGCCACACCTCAAATACTGCACCTCCTCGCCACACCTCAAATACTGCACCTCTCGCCACACCTCAAATACTGCACCTCCTCGCCACACCTCAAATACTGCACCTCTCGCCACACCTCAAATACTGCACCTCATCGCCACACCTCAAATACTGCACTCCCACACCTCAAATACTGCCTCTGCCACACCTCAAATACTGCACCTCATCGCCACACCTCAAATACTGCACCTCTCGCCACACCTCAAATACTGCACTCCTCGCCACACCTCAAATACTGCACCTCCTCGCACACCTCAAATACTGCACCTCATCGCCACACCTCAAATACTGCACCTCATCGCCACACCTCAAATACTGCCCTCATCGCCACACCTCAAATACTGCACTCTCGCCACACCTCAAATACTGCACTCTCTCGCCACACTCAAATACTGCACCTCATCGCCACACCTCAAATACTGCACCTCATCGCCACACCTCAAATACTGCACCTCATCGCCACACCTCAAATACTGCACCTCCTCGCCACACCTCAAATACTGCACCTCATCGCCACACCTCAAATACTGCACCTCCTCGCCACACCTCAAATACTGCACCTCATCGCCACACCTCAAATACTGCACCTCCTCGCTACACCTCAAATACTCACCTCATCACCACACCTCAAATACTGCACCTCATCACCACACCTCAAATACTGCACCTCATCGCCTCAACTCAAATAGTGCAACAGCACTCAGTCCTCACCGGAAGTGCTTTTGCTGTTGCGTGTTGCTGCCTCTCGCTCCTATACTGAAGGAAACTGTTCATGCACTGCCATTTCGAGTATGTTTCACAACCTATCACAGTTTACAATTATATATATATATATATATATATATATATATATATATATATATATATATATATATATTTTTTTTTTTAACAAGTCGGCCGTCTCCCACCGAGGCAGGGTGACCCAAAAGAAAGAAAATCCCCAAAAAGAAAATACTTTCATCATCATTCAACACTTTCACCACACTCATACATAATCACTGTCTTTGCAGAGGCTTCAGATACGACAGCTGAGAAAAGTCCTTCCCAGCTGTCACTATCCCAGACCCCTCCTTTAAAGTGCAGGCATTGTACTTCCCATTTCCAAGACTCAAGTCCAACTAAATCAATTAACTGGTTTCCTGAATCCCTTCACAAAATGTTACCCTGCTCACATTCCAACAGATCGTCATGTCCCAAAAACCATTCGTCTCCATTCACTCCTATCTAACACGCTCACACATGTTTGCTGGAAGTCCAAGCCCCTCGCCCACAAAACCTCCTTTACCCCTCCCTCCAACTTTTCTAGGACGACCCCTACCCCGCCTTCCTTCCCTACAGATTTATACGCTCTCCAAGTCATTCTACTTTGATTCATTCTCTCTAAATGACCAAACCACCTCAACAACCCCTCTTCAGCCCTCTAACAAATACTTTTAGTAACTCCACACCTTCTCCTAATTTCCACATTCCGAATTTTCTGCATAATATTTACACCACACATTGCCCTTAGACAGGACATCTCCACTGCCTCCAGCCGCCTCCTCGCTGCAGCATTTGCAACCCATGCTTCACACCCATATAAGGTGTTGGTACCACTATACTTTCGTACATTCCCTTCTTTGCCTCCATGGATAACGTTTTTGTCTCCACAGATACCTCAACGCACCACTCACCTTTTTCCTTCATCAATTCTATGGTTAACCTCATTCTTCATAAACCCATCCGCTGACAGTCAACTCCCAAATATCTGAAAACATTTACTTCTTCCATAATCCTCTCTCCAATGTGATATCCAATTTTTCTTTATTTAAATCGTTTGATACCCTCATCACCTTACTCTTATCTATGTTCACTTTTAACTTTCTACCTTTACACACTCTCCCAAACTCGTCCACTAACCTTTGCAACTTTTCTTTAGAATCTCCCATAAGCACAGTATCATCAGCAAAAAGTAACTGTGTCAACTCCAATTTTGCATTTAATTCTCCATAATTTAATCCACCCCTCTCCCCAACACCCTAGCATTTACTTCTTTTACAACCCCATCTATAAATATATTAAACAACCATGGTGACATTACACATCCCTGTCTAAGACCTACTTTTACAGGGAAGTGGTCTCCCTCTCTCCTACACACCCTAACCTGAGCCTCACTATCCTCATAAAAACTCTTTACAGCCTTCAGTAACTTACTACCTATTCCATACACTTGCAACATTTGCCACATTGCTCCCCTATCCACTCTATCATATGCCTTTTCTAAATCCATAAATGCAATAAAACTTCTCTACCTTTATCTAAATACTGTTCACACATATGCTTCACTGTAAACACTTGATCTACATTTCCCACTCTAAAGCCTCCTTGCTCATCTGCAATCCTACTCTCTGTCTTACCTCTAATTCTTTCAATAATAACCCTGCCATACACTTTACCTGGTATACTCAGTAAACTTATTCCCTATAATTTTTACACTCTCTTTTATCCCTTCCTTTATATAAAGGAACTATACATGCTCTCTGCCAATCCCTAGGTACCTTCCCTCTTTCATACATTTATTAAACAAAAATACCAACCACTCCAGCACTATATCCCCCTGCTTTTAACATTTCTGTCATGATCCCGTCAGTTCCAGCTCCTTTACCCCTTTCATTCTACGTAATGCCTCACGCACCTCCCCCACACTCACATCCTGCTCTTCTTCACTCCTGAACGATGTTGTACCTCCCTGGCCAGTACATGAAATTACCGCCTCCCTTTTTTCATCGACATTTAAAAGTTTCTCAAAATATTCCGCCATCTACCCAATACCTCCAGCTCCCCATCTACTAACTCCCTACTCTGTTTTTAACTGACAAATCCATTCGTTCCCTAGGCTTTCTTACCTTGTTTATCTCACTCCAAAAATTTTTCTTGTTTTCAGCAAAATTTCTTGACAGAGCCTCTCCCATTCTTTCATCCGCTCTTCTTTTGCACTCTCTCACCACTCTCTTCACCTATATATATATATATATATATATATATATATATATATATATATATATATATATATATATATATATATATATATATATATATATATATATATATATATATATCCAGAAAATGAGTCTTCAACAATATATTGTGTCAAAATGAAAAAAAATCTATGACTCTAAAGACCATTCCTTCAATTAAATCTATGAGAACTTATAGACTGTTTCAAATATTTAATAAAAAATATCTAGAATATCCTAAAAATTGAAGAAACTAAAGAAGAAAGGATAGGGGAAAAAAATGAAAATACTCACGAGAAAAAGACAGAAAGGGAACTGATCTCTCTCTCACTCTCTCTAATGATGTCATTTTCTCTATGCATAGAATTAAAAAGTTTTCTAGTTATCATTAAGTCCCGTCTCATTTGTCCTTTGATGATGCCAGGGAACCCTCACCTCAGACCAATTATTTGGCAGGTAAGGTCACCTGAGACCTATTCTTTACCCAGGGTCTTTGCTTAGACCTGTTCTTCCCCAAATATACTCACTACATATATGTTCTTACACAAGCCACAGACCTGCTGTTACCCAGGTAGAAGAGAACAGTTCATTCAGGTGGTCCCCCCAACAGCCTTAAGTGGTTTAATCACTTGCGAATCATGCCATTGTTTCCGCTGCCACGTACGTTCGAGTGGCCTGATACTGATGTCACAAAGGCCAGACATAAACATTATAGTACTTCCAAGGACGTTAATGTCTTACTATGAATGCAAAAGATCTGACATGGAAGCCACTGTGACGCACTACGGAGGACTGCCACGGAAGTCACTGGCACCACAGACGCTACAGAAGTCAGTCACTAACACCACCAATAACCTTGCCTCTGCCACTATGTTTACAAGAGTCAATACTTCTCTGTATCCTTCCGGAAATCCAGGAAGCATCTTTTCTTTCAAAGACAGTTATCCCTGATCTCAAGACACCGAAACTCACAGACGATACGTCTTCGTTTAAACCAAGGCAGTGTAGCCTTCACAACATTCAATACTTCCTTCAGAAAATACACACACACACACACACACACACTGGTTAGCTGTGACAGTTTGTACGATGCATATGCAAGCAACATTGAAAGAGATGAGGAGCAAAGAAATCGCCTTAGGAGACGCCTATTTCAAAGCGAGTACATGGATTAATCTCCGATGCATTCCTTGTTTCATGGGGACCATGAGATATCAGTCAAGGACTCCCAGAATGCAAGCTTCAAGCAGTGCGCTGTTCACAACACGGAATCTCTTTTCTCTTTCTTAAGACACTTTACCTTTTATCTGATAACCTCTACCCCCCTCAACAGAAAGAACACCCCCAAAAATTCTCGCTATTATTTCTTCCGTACCGAATCTGTGGTTGGAAAGAAGCCTTGACATAAATTCTTGGGAGTGTTGCTTCAAGAGTTTGTCTGTATCAAATCGGCCTTCTTTATTTAAGTTATGCAAAATCTACTACATTTATCATCATTTTTGAGGTATTTTACGTAATTCAGAATCTCGCTATAACATGGGCAGGATACCTGAGTCACATCACCTCAGATTCTCTAAGCTAAAAAATCAAAACAACTGGTGTTTTGTTGCTCCGACAAAGATAATTTATTTACCAGAAGGCCTCGTCAGAGCCCGGTTGTCGGGAGCGATGATCAAAGTAGTCGCCACAGGCTCCTCAAGCGCCCGCTAGTCCGGAACACGACTTTAACAATACAAGAGAGGCTGCATAACAATCCACAGCAAGTTGCCTTTCTAGGAAGCTCCTCTTTCGTCTGAAGCCTCCGTCTCTGACGAGCGTCTACGCTCTTGTTAATCCCTTTGTCAGTTCTCTCGCAAGACTCGTTCAATGTTCTGTTAAACTGGCTTTATTATTCCACTGCTTTGTGGAAAGAACTTTTTTTTATTGCAGGGTGAATCTTTTTAGTCTTTTCCTGATTTATTAATTTTTTCCCATTCCTGTGATTTATGTCGCATTGTCGGTATAATATCTGCTTGATGAGAGATGTATTAGTTCGTCTCCCGCTCGGAGTTTCGTATTCCTGGCTGGTGCAGCAGCTGTTGTATACACAACAGAAAGTCTAAGAGACACTGTCATGCTGGAACACTGTGTAAAGGGCCACTGAAAACGTTCCCTGCGTCAACAAGGTGGAAAGGGCAAACGCTACCGTTTTGCTGCTCTGCCGTTAACAGTGTTTCTCAGTGAAGAGTTTCCAGGTCATCGAAGTGAGACATTTGTGGGAGCAATGAGAACTGCATCTCGCTGGAACCTCGCTGGAACCTCGCTGGAACCTCGATGGCTCGATGGAACCTCGATGGAGCCTAAACGCCACTTTCGTATTGGACAACTCAAAAAGTGAACATGCTCATGACGTTGGAGTTGCACAAACACATAATTCTGCAATACGCATAATTTGTTGAAATAAGCACTAATAAGGATACAAGTTATTAAATCCCCAATAAGGACCACAACTTTTCTTACTGATTCTCAACGTTCTGATAACCACTCAAGATGAGAAGTGGCTATATGAAGTGAAGAAGATAATAAAGCTGGAGACAGGTAGAGAGACGAAGGGATAATTTCAGAAAGAATTGAGATATGTCACTCAACACCAGTGAACGCTACAAACTGCACTGACGCGTCGAAAAATTGAAGAAAATACGGATTTTCCCTGTTTTTATTGGTATTTTCCAGAACGTTTAAGACAGCTGTCAAGCAGATTTCACAATGACCAATAATGATTAGAAAATACGTAATTTCTTTATTTTTTAATGAAGTTTAAATATTTTTTTCAAATATATTTTAACACTAATGCAAATAACTTGTAACTAGAGTAGTGTGCTGTAAAGCACTCACTAGTCATGGAAAAACTGCAATTGTAAAATCTTTTTTAATGGAGTAGTTTGTTTGAGATTTATATACGCGTTTAGCCAAGCTAACGTGTTAATTATTGAGGTGGAAAAAAACGCTGCAGGAGGAAGCAAACGCGTATTGTTATTTACTCTGGCAGAGATTTAGAGAGGAAAGTGAGGTTAGTCTTTCCTATCTCCCGCTGCTCACCATCTCTACACTGTATATGCACAGAGAGATATACACACTTTTTGTTTATATACACTGAGAGATATACATTCCCCATGTATATATACTGAGATATACACACTTTTAGTGTATATACACTGAGATATACACACTTTTAGTGTATATACACTGAGAGATATACATTCCCAATGTATATATACTGAGATATACACACTTTTAGTGTATATACACTGAGAGATATACATTCCCAATGTATATATACTGAGATATACACACTTTTAGTGTATATACACTGAGAGATATACATTCCCAATGTATATATACTGAGATATACACACTTTTAGTGTATATACACTGAGAGATATACATTCCTTATGTATATATACTGAGATATACACACTTCTCTGACTAAATGCACATAAAGTAAATATCTCATAGTATTTATATACTTAGAACTGTGTATATGTCATTGACCATATATACAGATATGTGTATATATTCAAGAATACAAAACTCTCAGAGAATATACACTAAATGTATATCCACTGAGAGATAACCACAGTTTACATACACTGCAAGACAAGTAAATATCAATGATGTATTTCTAGTCTGTGCAAACAAACGTTTATTACCAGTACGTATTAACACACGGCACCTTTGGTCTGACGTATTAACACACGGCACCTTTGGTCTGACGTATTAACACACGGCACCTTTGGTCTGACGTATTAACACACGGCACCTTTGGTCTGACGTATTAACACACTGCACCTTTGGTCTGACGTATTAACACACGGCACCTTTGGTCTGACGTATTAACACACGGCACCTTTGGTCTGACGTATTAACACACGGCACCTTTGGTCTGACGTATTAACACACGGCACCTTTGGTCTGACGTATTAACACACTGCACCTTTGGTCTGACGTATTAACACACGGCACCTTTGGTCTGACGTATTAACACACGGCACCTTTGGTCTGACGTATTAACACACTGCACCTTTGGTTTGACGTATTAACACACTGCACCTTTGGTCTGACGTATTAACACACTGCACCTTTGGTCTGACGTATTAACACACGGCACCTTTGGTCTGACGTATTAACACACGGCACCTTTGGTCTGACGTATTAACACACTGCACCTTTGGTCTGACGTATTAACACACTGCACCTTTGGTCTGACGTATTAACACACGGCACCTTTGGTCTGACGTATTAACACTTGGCACCTTTGGTCTGACGTATTAACACACGGCACCTTTGGTCTGACGTATTAACACACGGCACCTTTGGTCTGACGTATTAACACACGGCACCTTTGGTCTGACGTATTAACACACTGCACCTTTGGTCTGACGTATTAACACACGGCACCTTTGGTCTGACGTATTAACACACGGCACCTTTGGTCTGACGTATTAACACACGGCACCTTTGGTCTGACGTATTAACACACGGCACCTTTGGTCTGACGTATTAACACACTGCACCTTTGGTCTGACGTATTAACACACGGCACCTTTGGTCTGACGTATTAACACACGGCACCTTTGGTCTGACGTATTAACACACGGCACCTTTGGTCTGACGTATTAACACACTGCACCTTTGGTCTGACGTATTAACACACGGCACCTTTGGTCTGACGTATTAACACACGGCACCTTTGGTCTGACGTATTAACACACTGCACCTTTGGTCTGACGTATTAACACACTGCACCTTTGGTCTGACGTATTAACACACTGCACCTTTGGTCTGACGTATTAACACACGGCACCTTTGGTCTGACGTATTAACACACGGCACCTTTGGTCTGACGTATTAACACACTGCACCTTTGGTCTGACGTATTAACACACTGCACCTTTGGTCTGACGTATTAACACACGGCACCTTTGGTCTGACGTATTAACACACTGCACCTTTGGTCTGACGTATTAACACACTGCACCTTTGGTCTGACGTATTAACACACGGCATCTTTGGTCTGACGTATTAACACGGCACCTTAGGTCTGACGTCTTCCACATTCGACGTGGACCAGAGGTGAGGTGTGACTCCCTCGAGGACTGACAATCAGTGATTGTGGCAGTGATTGTGGCTCCTCGTAAATACAATCACTCTACCTGTTTACAGATCAGATTACTAGTACTGGTATTAATCAATACTAGGTTAGGATTATGTTTTGCAAATACTAGAACAGATATTTGCTCTTGTTTTACCATACTTTTGTTTTTAATTTAATAAATTCCGATTTTTTTTATATATAGTAAAAAATATTGGGACTGTTTGTGAATACTCCGTAGGTTTTACTTATGATTGGCAAATTTTATATATACATTGAGCGATACACGTCCATCAGTGTATATATGCTGAGAAATATACACCTCTCATTGTATATACAGTGAGTAACACATATCTCTCAATATGCATATACATTGAGAGATACAAGCCACTCAGTGTATATGAGCTGAGAGATACACTTCTCTCAGTGTATACACACACTGAGAGAAACCTCTGAGAGACACTGAGATATAGACTCCTCTTACTGTATGAACACTGAGGGATACACCTTTCTCAGTGTATCTGCACTGAGAGAAACCTCAGAGAGATAAACTGAGAGAAACACAACTGTGTATATACACACAGATACACAATTTTCAGTGTATATACAATGCAACACACACGCTTCTCAATGTGTATGTATTGGTCTATACACCTCTCGTTGTATATACACTAAGACATACGCAACTCTGTTCATACAGTATGTATTCATTGTGGTATACACCTCTCAGTGTGTGTATATACACTACGATATACACCTCTCAAAATATATACACAGTTGTATGTCATTACAAATAGCGTGCCATAAACGGACAAATGGTCAGATTTAAATAACATGTCACTGACTGCCCAGATATATACCGGTATATACGACTATTGTATATACTGGCTTATGTATCCTCTTTTCTTAGTTTCGGTTCTGTGGCCTTGTCCCCCTCCTCGGTCAGGAAGATTCCATTCATTGGTCGTGTTCGGTCCTTCCTGCGTTCGCCACTACCGAAGATTATCTGCAAGTCCGTAAATGGCATGGAAAAATACACAGGCAGGGTAATGGCCTTCCTGAAAGAAATGTAGGAAAATGGTCTCGGAAATGCCTGAGGATAGACTTCAAGAACCGTTTTTTGGTGTTTCCTGCGATGGGCACTACTCATCCGCACTCCATACGAAGTGGATATAAAAAAGAGGTTGGGTGTGGGTTTTCCAGGAGAGAATGGGTAAAAACTGGACTCTGTATACTGCCAGCTGGCGAGTATAGTGAAGGAAATAAACACACACTGGCAGTTGTTTTTACCCCTGGCGCCCGGGCCAGTTTCTTCAAATATTAATTAACTAATAGAAGAAAATTATAATTATTTCTGGGAAAGGTTTTCTTCCTGGCCACATCATTGACCTCGGTCACAGTGACCCAACGTGAATTAAAACAAGTATATCTGTGTCTCTTGTTAGAAATTAAAGTAATTAAAGTTCAGGACCTTTAAACGAAATGAGACAAGTCCAAGTCTCCTACCGGCTTAAACCAATGCTCTAACCTAGTCAGGTCAGGTCACATTCACTTAAGGAAGGAGCACGGCATCTGACCTAGCAGCACAAGCTAGTCAGGTCCAACTCACATCCACCCACACCCACTCATATATTTATCTAACCTATTTTTAAAACTACACAACGTTTCAGCCTCTATAACGGTACTCGGGAGTTTGTTCCACTCATCCACAACTCTAATACAAAACCAGTGTTTTCCTATATCCTTCCTGAATCTCAATTTTTCCAACTTAAAGCCATTGCTGCGAGTCCTGCGAGTTCCTTGATAATGTGAGTAGTCACGAAAGCGCTTGGAATTCCTCTATTTTTCATAGTGGTTGTCTTGCATATATATATATATATATATATATATATATATATATATATATATATATATATATATATATATATATAATTACCATCAACGTATACCATTAAGAATGGATGAATTAGAAAGATTTTTTCGAGTGAGAATTTTCAGGCGGTGCGCCATAATTAACAGATATTTAGTAATTTTCTCATTTTTAAACGTTTTATATTTACAGCAGCATCTTTCCCCCCGTCTTTATGTAAGTTTTTTTTTTTATCTTGTAATCTTCTTACTTCTTACTTTATACTTCTTAAAAAGATTGTATGTCGAGTGGAAATATTATGTGGTAGAGAAATAGAGGGAGAGAGAGAGAGGAGAGAGAGAGAGAGAGAGAGAGAGAGAGAGAGAGAGAGAGAGAGAGAGAGAGAGAGAGAGACAGACAGACAGACAGAGACAGACAGACAGACAGATATTCGCTTTCTCGGGCGGTAGAGTGAGAGACTGCGACCTTCCAAGGTAGCAGAGTGGCAGATTTTTAACCTTCCAAAGAGGCAGAATGAGAGACACATCTCCCACGATTAAAGAGGGAGAGACTTCTCCTTTTCCAAGGAAGAAGAGTAAGAGAGAGACTCTTCCCAAAGAGTGTCCGGACATAATAGAGATGGACAGATGTTTCTGTCCTCTTTACCACTTCCAACTCTAGGTAAAGTGGCGCTGACAACCTTAAGTTGCTTTCATGACTTCTTAGAGTACAATGTTAGAGTACAATATTAGAGTACAATGTTAGAGTACAATGTTCAAAGTGTTCAGAGTGCAGTAGGTTGAGTGAAACACAAAAGTACTTTTGGACTCCCTTGTTTTGGTTTAAGGCAAGAGTACATTTAGAGTACCTTTGTAAGGTGAAACACAAAAGTACGTTTGGACTCCCTTGTTACAGATGAAGGCAGGAGTAAGATTAGAAGTTGTTTACTGGTGGTGTAACCAGCATCCATCACGCTCTGTGCTTTTTCCACTTCCCACAAAACATGTTTTTGTGGCTTATCTCCTTGCCTTTTTTCGCCTTATTGTCCTCTAGTGTTCGTCCCCAATTTACTCTCTCTCTCCCTCCTCTATTCTCCAATTTTTTGCCTCTCTACTTTTCTACCCTCGACTCAACCATCAAAGATACTGGTAAATTAGTCTCAAATCAGGGATGATAGATAGTTTTTCTCAGTAGATTGTATCTGTATAGATTTTCAAGTCTTCTTATTTGTACCATCTCTTCCCATTCCTCCTTCTCTCACCTGCCCCTATCCACCTTTGTCCCTATCTCACCTTCCATCCTTTTATCCTATTATTTACTCTCTACGGCCTTTTCATCTCTCTATTTATTTTCATCCTTTTCCAATCCCCCCCTTCTCTTTCTTGTCTCTTTCTCCATCCACTCCCTTCTCTCACCTGCCTTCTTTTCTACTCGTTGCCTCTATATTCCCTCCTTCCTTTTCATTCCCCTCTTTTCTCTCTTCCCCCTCACTCCTCTTCGCTTCCCTCTATTTCATTTCTTTATTGGACATATCTCTGCTCCGTTTTCTCTACTGGCTAAAGACATGTTTATCTTCTTCCAATTGTCCAATCTTTTCTCCAGGTGAAAAAGTAAGCGCGGCCTCCATACAACAATAGCAAGAGAGAGAAGGGTGGGTTGATTGCATTTTCCTGGACTGCAGGAAGGCCTTCGACACAGTTCCTCACATGAGATTAGTAAAGAAGTTGGAAGAACAAGCATGTATAACAGGAAGGGCACTGGAATGGATCAGGGAATACCTCACAGGGAGGCAACAACGGGTCATGGTGCGTGATGAGGTATCACAGTGGGCGCCTGTGACGAGCGGCGTACCGCAGGGGTCAGTCCTAGGACCAGTGTTATTCTTGGTATATGTAAACGACATGACGGATGGGATAGACTCAGAAGTGTCTCTGTTCGCAGATGATGTGAAATTAATGAGGAGAATCACATCGGAAGAGGACCAAGCAGGACTTCAAACAGACCTGGACAAGCTTGACATCTGGTCTAGCAACTGGCTTCTCGAATTCAATCCCACCAAATGCAAAGTCATGAAGATCGGAGAAGGACAAAGAAGACCGCTGACAGAGTACAGGCTAGGTGGACAAGGGCTACAAACCTCGGCAAAGGAGAAAGACCTTGGGGTGAGTATAACGCCAAGTACGTCTCCGGAGGCACACATCAACCAGATAACTGCGGCAGCATATGGGCGACTGGCAAACCTAAGATTAGCGTTCCGTTACCTAAACAAGGAATCGTTCAAGACACTGTACACCGTGTACGTCAGGCCCATACTAGAATATGCAGCACCAGTCTGGAACCCACACCTGGGCAAGCACGTAAAGAAATTAGAGAAAGTGCAAAGGTTTGCGACAAGGCTAGTTCCACAACTCAGGGGTCTGTCCTATGAAGAAAGGTTGAGGGAAATAGGACTAACAACACTGGAGGAAAGAAGGGTCAGAGGAGACATGATAACGACATACAAAATACTGCGGGGAATCGACAAGGTAGACAGGGACAGGATGTTCCAGAGAGGGAACACAGAAACAAGGGGACACAACTGGAAGCTGAAGACTCAGATGAGTCAAAGGGATGTTAGGAAGCATTTCTTCAGCCACAGAGTAGTCAGGAAGTGGAATAGTCTAGAGAAAGATATAGTGGAGGCAGGAACCATACATAGTTTTAAGACGAGGTATGATAGAGCTCATGGAGCAGGGAGAGCAGAGACCCAGTAGCGGACAGCGAAGAGGCGGGGCCAGGAGCTGAGTCTCGACCCCTGCAACCACAATTAGGTGAGTACAATTAGGTGAGTACTGTATAACAGCCATACAACAATAGCACTGTATAACAGCCATACAACAATAACACTGTATAACAGTCATACAACAATAACACTGTATAACAGCCATACAACAATAGCACTGTATAACAGCCATACAACAATAGCAATGTATAACAACCATACAACAATAGCACTGTATAACAGCCATACAACAATAGCAATGTATAACAGCCATACAACAATAGCAGTATATAACAACCATACAACAATAGCAATGTATAACAGCTATACAACAATAGCAATGTATAACAGCTATACAACAACAGCAGTATATACGCATAAACAAAATGCATAAAATCCATTGAAACCATCGCAGAAACTGTTAAAAAAAAGATGAAAACCAGACAGAAAGGCAGAATCATGCGATCCTTTGTTGACAACGTTTCGCCCATACAATGGGCTGCATCAGGCCACTATAATTGTATTTCTGTGTTTCTGTCCACCTCGTCGGTATTGGAAACCACGTATCTCTTCCATCTTTAGTGCGCTAGTTAATTTGATTCTAACTCAGTAGGACGTAACAGTAGATATATATATATATATATATATATATATATATATATATATATATATGATTCGTAATTCCTTGAAAAATGCCTCGTAGAAGAACACTCTTGCAGGGTTCACTTCAATTCCCTGGAGCCTGGATGCGATTGATTGACTCCGGGTAAACAGACTTGGAGTGTGGTAAGAGAATGGTATTTCTATCGCAGAGACAGAAGATGAAGAAAAAAAAGTAAATTGTGCATAGTTTTAGCAGCCCCTTTCTCACTCTTATTTCTTCTCCCTTCCTGCCTTTCCCCAGCCTCCAAGATGCTGTATGAGAAAGGGAAGGAGGAAGCGAAGGAAAGTGGGAGATAAGAAGTGAGGGATTTAAGGAGAGAGGAGAGAGGAAGGGAGGGCGGGAGGAGTGGGCATAACAAAATAAATAAAAGTGCAATGGAAGAGAGACTGTGAAGAAAGGAAGGAAGGAAGAAAGGAATGAAATAAAGTTCCTTTCAACATTACAAATACAAATACATATATAAGAAGAAGTTGTATATGGGAGCTCGAAGCTTCAGCTCTCTCCGGCTCCACTTTATTAGAGCTCTAAAGAGAGGGAAGCTGGGCTCGTCATGTTATTGTTGATGTAAAATAATGAGTTTTGAAAGTCCAAAGTTTAGAATGTTCAAGGTTCACGTATCAAAGTGATCCAGAATTGAAAGTTAAAACAGCAAACGTTTAGAGAACTCAAGGTTTAAATCCCAAAGGCTTAGAACACTAAACCATGAGAACACTAAACCATGAGAACACTAAACCATGAGAACACTAAACCATGAGAACACTAAACCATGAGAACACTAAACCATGAGAACACTAAACAATGAGAACACTAAACCATGAGAACACTAAACCATGAGAACACTAAACCATGAGAACACTAAACCATGAGAACACTAAACCATGAGAACACTAAACAATGAGAACACTAAACCATGAGAACACTAAACAATGAGAACACTAAACCATGAGAACACTAAACAATGAGAACACTAAACCATGAGAACACTAAACCATGAAAACACTAAACCATGAAAACACTAAACCATGAGAACACTAAACCATGAGAACACTAAACCATGAGAACACTAAACCATGAGAACACTAAACCATGAGAACACTAAACAATGAGAACACTAAACCATGAGAACACTAAACCATGAGAACACTAAACCATGAGAACACTAAACCATGAGAACACTAAACAATGAGAACACTAAATTATGAGAACACTAAACCATGAGAACACTAAACCATGAGAACACTAAACCATGAGAACACTAAACAATGAGAACACTAAACCATGAGAACACTAAACCATGAGAACACTAAACCATGAGAACACTAAACCATGAAAACACTAAACCATGAGAATAATAAACCATGAGAACAGCAAAACATGAGATCAGCAAACCATTGGTACAACAAACCATGGGTACAATAAACCATGGGTACAGCAAACCATGGGTACAGCAAACCATGGGTACAGCAAACTATGAGAACAGCAAACTATAGGAACAGCAAACCATGAGAACAGCAAACTATGGGTACAGCAAACCATGGGTACAGCAAACCATGGGTACAGCAAACCATGGGTACAGCAAACCATAGGTACAGCAAACCATGGGTACAGCAAACCATGGGAACATCAAACCATGGGTACAGCAAACCATAGGTACAGCAAACTATGTTTACAGCAAACCATGGGTACAGCAAACCATGGGTACAGCAAACCATGGGTACAGCAAACCATGGGTACAGCAAACCATGGTAACATCAAACCATGGGTACAGCAAACCATGGGTACAGCAAACTATGGGTACAGCAAACCATGGGTACAGCAAACCATGGGTACAGCAAACCATAGGTACAGCAAACCATGGGTACAGCAAACCATGGGTACAGCAAACCATGGGTACAGCAAACCATGGGAACATCAAACCATGGGTACAGCAAACCATGGGTACAGCAAACTATGGGTACAGCAAACCATGGGTACAACAAACCATGGGTACAGCAAACCATGGGTACAGCAAACCATGAGTACAGCAAACCATGGGTACAGCAAACCATGGGAACATCAAACCATGGGTACAGCAAACCATGGGTACAGCAAACTATGGGTACAGCAAACCATGGGTACAGCAAACCATGGGTACAGCAAACCATGGGTACAGCAAACCATGGGTACAGCAAACCATGGGTACAGCAAACCATGGGTACAGCAAACCATGGGTACAGCAAACGATGGGTACAGCAAACTATGAGAACAGCAAACTATAGTAACAGCAAACAATGGGTACAGCAAACCATGGGTACAGCAAACCATGGGTACAGCAAACCATGGGTACAGCAAATCATGGGTACAGCAAACCATGGGTACAGCAAACCACGGGAACAGCAAACCATGGGTACAGCAAACCATGGGTACAGCAAACCATGGGTACAGCAAACCATGGGTACAGCAAAATATGGGTACAGCAAACCATGGGTACAGCAAACTATGAGAACAGCAAACTATAGGAACAGCAAACCATAGGTACAGCAAACCATGGGAACAGCAAACCATGGGTACAGCAAACCATGGGTACAGCAAACTATGGGTACAGAAAACCATGGGTACAGCAAACCATGGGTACAGCAAACCATGGGTACAGCAAACCATGGGTACAGCAAACCATGGGTACAGCAAACCATGGGTACAGCAAACTATGAGAACAGCAAACTATAGGAACAGCAAACCATGGGTACAGCAAACCATGGGAACAGCAAACCATGGGTACAGCAAACCATGGGTACAGCAAACTATGAGAACAGCAAACTATAGGAACAGCAAACCATGGGTACAGCAAACCATGGGTACAGCAAACCATGGGTACAGCAAACCATGGGAACACAGAATAATACCAATTATTAAAAATACTAACCATTAAGAATAACAATTAATAAGACTACTCGAGGATGGTGGAAGAAGAAAGAAGGGACGAAGAAGGAGGCAGAAGGAAGGAGGGAAGTAGAAGGAAGGAGGAAGACACTGGAATGGTTGTAGATGCAACATAGAGTTGTCAAATAAAACTGTGGTTTTAGAAGTAAGAAAAATATAAAAAAAATGCTAGAAGTCATGTGTATCTCCGATGATTCTCTGAGGAGTGTGTAAGGAATCTCTCAGGAGTCTCTCAGGAGTCTCTCAGGAGTCTCTCAGGCACACAACCGGAAAGACGGAGACAAAAGAGACAAAATAGAGAAAGAAGAGACACGGAGAAACAAATATACACTATAGAAGTAGAGAGACAAGAGATAAAGAGAAACATTGAAGGAGAGAGACAGACGGAAAGTGAAACACTAAGGAAGGGAGAGAGATAAATACTAGCAGAAAGCAAGAGACAGTAATAGAAGCACTAAAGGAAAACAGACCAGAGAGAGAGAGAGAGAGAGAGGATAAGATAAAGAGACAGCGATAGAGAGACACACTAAAGGTCGAGAGCAATTCTAAGAGCACATTTCTCTTAGCTAAAACTCTGCTCATCTGCTGGGACAGAAAAAACAACTGGAGAAGAATCTGCGAGGAGAAAGTCTGCCTGAAGACAAATGACGCGATATCAGAAGATGTGAGTATCAACAGAGGCACTCTGAGTGACATGACCACTTGTGAGGCACTAACAGAGGTACTCTAAGGGACATGACCAATTGTGAGGCACTAACAGAGGCACTCTGAGGGACATGACCACTTGTGAGGCACTAACAGAGGCATTCTGAGGGACATGACCACTTGTGAGGCACTAACAGAGGCATTCTGAGGGACATGACCACTTGTGAGGCACTAACAGAGGCATTCTGAGGGACATGACCACTTGTGAGGCACTAAGAGAGGCACTCTGAGGGATATGACTACTTGTTAGGCACTAACAGAGGCACTCTGAAGGACATGACCACTTGTGAGGCACTAACAGAGGCACTCTGAGGGACATGACCACTTGTGAGGCACTGCAGTGATGGAAGTGACAGCATATTCGCTGTGTGAAATGCTTAGTTAAAGCAAGAAAAACATTGGAGGAAGAAAGGGAGAAATAGGGGCAAGACAGGGAGATAAAAAGGGGTTGAAATCTGGGGTGGATAAAGGGGAGGTGTTGTATTTGTCCAGGAGAGAGGGCTGGAGGAGGTGTGAGGGAGGTTTTGAGAGGTAGGAGTCTGAGTATCTAACAAGTATCTGGGAAGGTGTGAGAGGGTAGTAAAGACAAGTGGCTGTCGAGATTTGGCGTGCTGATAGTGTGAGCATGATTATATCTGGGAGAGAGTCAGGAAAACACGGAGAGCCAGACACGAGTTCTGGTTTTGGAAAATACAGAGACTGCTCTCTCTCTCTCTCTCTCTCTCTCTCTCTTATATATATATATATATATATATATATATATATATATATATATATATATATATATATATATATATATATATATATATATATATATATGTGTGTGTGTGTGTGTGTGTGTGTGTTTGTTGAGGCAGGTGGTCAGGTGTCTCCTGAAGTAAAAGTTTCCTTCCGTAAAGGAGAAAAGTTTAAGTGTGAAAACTCACCAGAAGTAAGTTAGATATTTTTATTTTTCGAGGCTGTGATAGATGTGAGGTTGACGACTGTAGATCAATGCCAGGTTGACGACTGTAGATCAATGCCAGGTTGATGCCGGAACATCAGAGTAAAACTGGCGACAGGAGATGAATGCCAAACCATTCCCAGCAACGAAGAAAAGTCTTAACACCTAACCTTCTCTGAAAATTATATTTGTGTCTCGGAGAGGACGTCTTAAAGTTGTGATTGCAGACAGCCGGAAGTTTTTTTTAACATGGCTGAGAGCAGCAAGTTAGGTATGCCGTGGTCCTCTTAAGTTTGCCTTAGCGTTGCTTTCTGCTATTAAAGGCAAGATCTCAAAGCCTCGAGCTCCGGACCTCTAATAGCCAGACAACTTAAGATGGGAACATTCAGCTTGCAAGAACCAAGTTCTTATGAAGCACTTTTGATGATATATATATATATATATATATATATATATATATATATATATATATATATATATATATATATATATATATATATATAGTGTTGTGTGTGTGTGTGTGTGTGTGTGTGTGTGTGTGTGTGTGTGTGTGTGTGTGTGTGTTAATGAGACGCAGTCTGTTATCGTTTATGATATATAATTGAGAAGACTTTTGATAAATTTCCTGGTGAGAGAAACGTCTTCTCATTTCACTCCCCTAAACGGCATATTATATCTTATTTACTCGTATTAATTCATTTAACTTCCTAACAACAATAATACTTATTTCTGCTAGTAAATAAGTGGATTAATCCCCGTGTTGATAAAACTAATAAAAAACTTTTAACTTTGCATACAGTATACTTTTATGTCTCCATTAGAGTTCAATATATCAAGCTAGTACTGTGGGCGTTACATATCTTTTTCAAATCTAATGAAGATATGCAACGTGGGCGTTAATGTGGGCGTTACATGTTACTTTACGCATATGTGTTACATAACGCAGTCATGGCGCTAACATCAACATGATCAATCACTGTTTTACATTGATGAAATCTTGTTGCAGGACCTGCATGGTGGCGCTGGTCACCTTTCTCATCCTTGGTAATCACTCATTACAACGTCCTTCTAAAAATTAACTTCCACCGGGATTAACCTTAAACGAGGTTTTAACATTAACTTCTAATATTAACTCCAGTGGGGTGAACTTTTAACGTGGGTTAGGACACATGATGTTTTTCTTTATTTGTAAACCCCACGTCATCAAAACATCTAAAGCAACACTCATCAAAATATCTAAATCCATACCATCAACATATTTAAATCCATACCATCAAAATATCTAATTTCGTAGTATAAAAATATCTAAATCCACGTCATCAAAAAATCTAGATCCACAGCATTAAAATATCTAAATCTACGTCGTCAAAATATCTAGATCCAAATCATCAAAATTTCTAACTCCACGTCATCAAAAAAACAACCTCCATAGAAAAGAACTTCAAAAATGTTTGATTCTATTGACTTTGAAACAATATCCTCAGTATAACAATCACTAAAACAGGTGTTTGTAAACACAGGTCTTTGTAAACAGGTGTTTGATCACAGGTGTGGTGGCGGTGCAGTAAGGGCGTCATCAGCATTAATAATCTTAGTATAACGAGTTCTAAGATAGGTGTTTAACTACAGGTGTGGCGGTGCGGTAAGGGAGAGATTACCTCTGGTATTCTCACTATAATGATTTATGTGACAGGTGTGTTGGACTACAGGTGTGTTGTTGCAGGTACTACTGACTACAGGTGTGTTGTTACAGGTGTGGCTGACTACAGGTGTGTTGTTACAGGTGTGGCTGACTACAGGTGTGTTGTTACAGGTGTGGCTGACTACAGGTGTGTTGTTACAGGTGTGGCGGTGAGGTACAGCATCACTGGAGGCAACAGAGATGGACTCTTCACTATCGACCAGCGCTCTGGACTCATCACCCTGGCCGCCCCCCTTGATTACGAACTCCAGCCCAAGGTGAGTGCTTGTACTCAAGCACAAGGTGAGTACGTATACTCAAGCACAACGTTAGTGCTTGTACAATGACACACTCTATATAAAGGAAAGTACTCGTACTCTATCAGAAGGTAAGGAGTTGTACTCCAGTTTGAGTTCCTCCGGTCCTAGATGGCAAACGGTTATACCAATTCTGATAAGAAGGTATAACTTCCTTTCGTGCTGTCTAGATAGCCAAGGCTAGTGAAGGACAGAGGAAAGCTTTCATCCTCTTAAATGAAAGTACGTAAGTAAGCCAGTTTTTTTAGGGACAATTTGCACGACTCTGAATGATTTACAATGTAACTTGTGTGAAAATTTCCCAGGATTACCCCTAGACAGACTGCAAAGATCTCATTGAGGTCTTTGCTGTCTGTTAGATACAGTAATTTAACTGTTAGATACAGTAATTTAACTGTCATATACAGTAATCTTGCTGTTAGATGCAGTAATCTATTAGATACAGTAGTCTAATTGTTAGATACAGTAATCTAACTATAAAATACAGTGAAAATCTTTCATGACTGTTAATAATAATAAGGAATCTCACTTGGGTCATCTAATGCAAATAAAGTGAGCGAATCAATTCTATGAAAAACTACACGATAAGCAAACTTGAAAAAAAAAAATTGCATGTAACAATTACATGACTGTTTTCTCTTCAAGAATTCCCATTTCTCCTGTTCTGTGGCGTCACCCGTCAGTTAATTCTGTGGCGACACTCATCAGTTAATTATGTGGGGTCACTCATCAGTTAATTCTGTGGCGTCACTCATCAGTTAATTCTGTGGCGTCACTCGGGTAATTCTGAGTTCGTGTCCTGTGCTGTCATCTGCTGAGCTGAGTCCAGGAAAGGAGAGCAGAGGCTGTCTGTCATCTTCTTAAACCAGACTTGGGTGTTCTGCTTCGTCTGACAGAATGGAATTGGGTCGTTACTTGTGCTGTTTGTTTTATGTGGTGGTTACTGTGGCTGTTTGTTTATGTGGCTGTTTATTTCTTAGTTTAAGGTTGCGTCACTGCTCAATACATTGCTGTTTCTCTCTTATTTTACAGGTTCGTGTTAGTCGCAAGTTAGCTGCCGCGGCTCTCCTTGTTAGCGGAAGTTTTAATTGAAATCACACAGAAGCTACTTTTAGAAGAGGATAATTACCGTGGTGAAGCGAGGTCATGTTTAGAATAAGATGTTGTGGTTAGTAAACTGTTTTGAAAGGTGATGCTGCAGTCTGGTGATGTGGGGATAGAGGTAGTGTTGATGGTGGTGGTGATGCTGGTGGTGGTGCCGCTGGTGCTACTTTGCTAGTGGTGGCAGTAGTGCTGGTGGTGGTACTTGTGGTAGTGCTGATGCTGGTGCTTGGGGTAGTGGTAGTGGTACTTTGCTAGCAGTGGATGTAGTGTTGGTGGTTCTGCTGCTTCTGGTGGTAGTGCTGCAGGTTTTGCTACTGGTGGCGGTGCTACTGGTGCTAGAGTTAGCGAAGTTGCTACTCTGCTAGTGGTGTCGTCAGTGCTGGTGGTGGTGCCGCATAATGCCACTACCAGCAACAAACCTGCCTCATGCCAGCAATATGAACGCTGAGCCCCGATCCATGTAAGGTCCTCAATTAGCGCATCAATATTACACACCTCTTACACTGCTGACAACCATATGAGCTCCGGAGATTGGACTTGGGGTAGCGCCGCTGCCTAACTGGAATACCGACGCAGTAACTTGCTTCCCAGAAGACAAAAAAAAAAAAAAACTTGACCCGACGAACGGATTACTGCATTAAACTTTGGAGACACAAGTTTTGGAGCGACGCGATTATTTTTAAAAAAGAGATAATTCCCTTATTTTTAGGTTGAAATACCAAGAATGATCATGAGAACATTAGAGGATATAAGAGCTGGATGCAATCACATCTTACACGCTAACTGGAGATAATATTAGAAAGCGTTTTGGTCCCTTCTGTAGAATTCATAAGTAGAGATTTTATAATAGTCACCCCTGACATATCAACATAAATACCCATTTTCATATACAGAAAATATCATTGTATATCCGTGTATATACAACGAGAGTTTACTTTAACTCACTATTTTACAAATTAAAGTGATGTTGAACTGCCGCCTTAATGACCCAAAAGCAGTTGAGAGGCCTTCAATGCACTCAGGATTAGCAACACGCATGCAACACTAGTAATCTTCATCAATGGAATACGGAGATGACACACACTCTTGGAGACATCAACCTTGATGGAAGACCAAATAGACGAGGTGGAGAGACAAGTAGTTTGATGACATCAGTCCATCAATTTGTCCGCATTGTATGCCGTTTATAATATGAAAACGTACTAACAGAGTACACTGAGACACTTCCAATATACCGTTTATAGTGGCCACCTTTCACCCATCTGGTAATAACTTGTGTTTGTTCACTGTAAATGTTGAAATTCTTTGGTTATTTGGGCAAGAGTGACTCAGAGCACCGGTAGTTATGGCTGCTGGAATTACCATAACTGACTGTTGTTATTGCTGGTTGGTGTTATCATTAAAAGTGCGATAACAATTTGCGTTTATCCCTTCGCCTGCGATAGCCGGTTGGTGCTATCACTGAGACTCCGATAATTCTGCCTTGATCGTTGTATATGCAATAACTGATCGGTGCTATCGTTGGGACTACGATGACTAGTTACTTCCATCGTTACGTCTGCAATAGCCACTCGCATCCACTGGGTCTTCGCACGAGACACAATAAAACACATAAATATACTAGAATACTAAGTACGAGAGAGTTAGAAACAGTTATGTGTGTGTGCTGGAGGCCGGGAAGACATACGATACTGCACTTTAAGCGTAAATTAACCCTGTGAACAGTCCTGAGCGTGAAGACTATTGGATGAGAACACGGCCGGGACGTACTGAAGATTGTATTGCCCTTGATTATGTGTTTTTGGAGATTAGAAGAAATCGGAAGAGAAAGAAAACAAAGGTGCTTCTAAAGAAGACGTCTTGGAAGGCGTTGCCGAAGAAAGCGGCTCGCTAGCTGATCGCTAAATGTAACAACGGAATTAGTTGGATTAAATTTGATGCTTTGGGGGGAAGATGGAGCGGTGAGAGGAGGCAAGGGAAGAGGAGAGGATGGAATTAAGGCTAAAATGCCAATAATGAGATTACTTTTTTAGAATTAGGGTTTAACACAGAGAAGAGAAGAAGAGAGAGAGAGAGAGAGAGAGAGAGAGAGAGAGAGAGAGAGAGAGAGAGAGAGAGAGAGAGAGAGAGAGAGAGAGAGAGAG